>CM055278.1:25435166-25574104 GCA_029237695.1 Conchocele bisecta | reverse complement strand
TTCCCAAAAATATCACCCCACTCGCCCAAAATCAGAATAATTTAGTAAAGTGCTCAAATGCAAACTCAATATGCCAGTACCAGCCTATAACTTTACGAATTCCAATGTGCACATACATGACTATGGATAATAATCTGTATTGCAGGTGGTGAAATAAACATTCTTGCTTTTTAATATATTACCGCCCTGTTTCTCTCGGACACGTACATGTCTGCGTACACTACCGACTGCGATAATCTTGCCAATAGTTACCAAATTCTTTCTTATCAAAATATTGAATATTGTGCTTGAATTCAAGCAGCTTGATTGAGTGAGCCAGGGTTGTGTTACAGCTCAGGGTTAGCCAATCAAACTGCTTGATTGCGAGTTGATATTCATGTCGATGTTCAGAAACGTTGATAATCTGGGCAAGAGTAACACATACGGGTGTGTACATGTAACAATAAGCAAACAATGATATATTATACAGTGGCACCTCTCTAAACCGGACACCCTGGGAGGTCCACAGGGTGTCCGGTTTAGAGAGGCTCTACTGTAAATCAGGCATATTCGTACCGCAAAACATATATATGTGGTTTGCGATCATGAACAGGCATTATCAACGGTGATATATCTCAATAAACACATACAATTAAGCAAACACATATTTTATGATAGAAACAAAATTGCTACCATACCTCTCGCGAGGGTAGCAATTTAACCCCATCTCTTTAATGTAACGCATGGAAGAGTGATCTTTGCAATCGGGTATTCGGCATGTTTGATAAAAGTTAACGATATTATTGCGCATAATTACGCATGTGTGAGCACGTTTAGGACGTCTGAAAAATAACCTTAAAACTAGCTTTCATTGAAGCAGGCCAATTATTACAGAAAAACATACAGTGGAACCTCTCTAAACCGAACACAAAAACTACATGAAAATTATATGATCTTATTTTTTATGGGTTTCTTGGCCATATATCTCATATATGTTCATGATTGCAAAGCACGCAAATATGTATCAGAATGGTCATGTGCCTAATTTACAGTGGTACATCTCTAAATCGGACACCATGGGGACCTCCCAGGGTGTCCGGTTTAGAGAGGTTTCACTGTAATTATAAAATGCATTTTCCAAAATGTGCATGTTTGCTGTGTACTTGTCAGATTGCGGGGTGGCAATATGGCAGGATGCAGTCATCAGCGTCGCAACCGGAAGAACGTTCGAGTCGACGGCAACAGCTACGTGTAAGGAGGTGGGGTTTAGCGGTGGATCGTCGGTAATAACTTGTGACGTCAATGGGAATTGGGTCGGGGGACCGACGTGTGTACCTGTGGGTGAGTATAAATACAATATGTTTTCACGATAGTGCAGTATTGTACATGTACGTATACAGAAGACTAAAACTCCGATGTAGTTATGTTATCGCCATCGTAGTACCGTATTATCGTCATCTTAATGCCGTGATATTGTACTATCGTCATCGTTCCATTGTCATCGTATGGTCGTTATCGTAATATCGTGCTACTGTCACGTCAGATAATTGACTGGATACCAATATTTTAATTTGAGAAAAGCCATGTGATTTTTCTCGCGCCTGCTTTAGGTTTAGCAGAAGGCGCGACTACAGTTGCCGCTTTTTCCGTCGTCGTTGTTCTCAACCGAAATGTCAAAATCTTTGTACAAGCTTCGTCATCATGCTATAACTTCCATGACTTTACAGATTATTGCTTCAGCATTTGGACACTTGATACATGTAAGCATTCGAAACACACTCATGCCGCTGAATCACATGCCCTTGACCTTGTTTACCTTCAAATTTTTACTAAAACACTTGGCCATTGTTTTGCGTCAAACACTTTGTACAAGCTTCGTTATCATGCTATAACTTTGATATTACTTTACGGATTGCTTAAATATTTGCACAATTGATACATGTATGCTTTGGGAACACACTCATGCCGCCAATTCACATGACCTTCACTTTTTTACCTTCAATTTCTGCTGAAACACTTAGCCATATTTTGGCGTCAAAAACGTTGTACAAGCTTCCTCATCCTGCTATAACTTTCATATTACATGACGCATTATTTCAATGTTTGGATATTTGATACATGTAAGTATTTGGAATACACTAATGCCACCACAGACATGACCTTGACCTTTTTTAAAGTAAATTTTTTGCTGAAACACTTAGCCATTTGTTTGAGTCAAAAAGTTTGTACATGTTCCTTCATCGTCGTATAACATTAATATTACTTGATGGATTGCTTCAATATTTGGACACTTGATACATGTAAGCATTTGGAACAGACTCATGCTGCCATTAACATGACCTTGAACATTTTCACCTTCACATGTTGTGGAAACACTTAGTCATTTATTTATGTCAAAAAGTTTCTTCACCCGTGACCCTTTTCTTATTTTAAACATGCACTTCTCGATGGTTTTTTATGCTTTCTTTAGCACATGCCTCGGTATTTTCTGTAAATGACGTCGAAAGTTCGCGCAATTTTCGTAGCGAATGCGGAATTCGCTCTCAAATTTCGACGTCATTTACGAAAAATATCGTAAATTTTGTTATGTATATCATGAGGTATCGCACGTGTGAAAATTCGACCCTTGTCGTTTATCAGGTAAGTTGGTCTGCATTGACCGAATACACATTGAGCGACTTTGAACTAACCTGACTTTTCTGTCTGTAACGCAGGGCGAAATACGCATGCGTTACAGACAGAAAAGTCGGATTAAGCGTTAACAAGATGCCGTATCCTGCATGGAGCAGATAAGCATGCGTTGGACAACGACGCTTTCAAAACTAATTTCACTTATGTTTCATTGGTCAAACGGCGGCACATGCTATTACCGCATTACGTCAGTGTTCTTAGACAACGTTAAAAGTCAGTGCCTTCGCGATTCAGTCAATGAAACACACGTGATGCTACTAAATGATTGTTTTGATCCTTAGCAGGCTTCATGAATGTACTAAGGACCAGAAGTTTATATATCCACATAAGTATGTATATCATCAGCCCCATTTCTCAAGTAACAGTCACATATTTACAACCTTCCATATCCGGTTCCCATCTGGTACAGTGGAACCTCTCTAAACCGGAAACCATTGGGACCCCATTGTGCTTAATGTAGATGGGTTTTACTATAAATTATTTATCTGATTGAACTTGTTCCTTGAGTGCCTTGTAGAGCCGGCTATTGTTCATCGACGACTATCGTTGACGCGTATCATTAAGCCGGTATTCCCGATTAATGATACAGTCACGTGAACGAGTCTTAGATGAACAATAGACGGATCTAAAATGAACGACAAGTGTCTAATATAATGTTCACCACTGGTGAAACTTCTCCATGATCTCCTAAAATGTTCAGTGGCCCACAGTAAAGTTGACATAGCTTCGGAAATGGCTAAGGTATTTTTCCACGCATAATGGTACACGTGAACGATAGTCGTCGATGAACAATAGTCGGGTATACAGTGCTTAATTACAGTGGAACATCGTCAAACACTGGCGATCTCCCAAGTTGTCTGGATTAGACAGGTTTCACTGTATATTGTTTTCTAATACATATATATAGAGAGATGGGTTGTGGTCGAGAGGTTAGAGCACTGGAGCGTGTAGGTTCAAACCTCGCCGTAAGCATCAAACATACTTTCATAGTATTTCCAACCTGGTTGGGCGTTAATTCCATTCACTCTCATTTTTGTCTAACATATAGACTGTGGCGCAGCTGCCTGGGAAAATGCCGATATAACCGACCTAACAGGAACGACCTACGGGTCGATTGCGGTGGCTACGTGCAGGGCGGGGTTTGCCGGCGTGTCAGATGAAATCACATGTGACCCGAAAGCGGTTTGGGTCGGGGGACCTGATTGCAGGCTTATAAGTAAGCATGAATGTCACAAGTGTCAATGATGGATATCAACAAGCTGATGGCCGTATATAAACGTATATGTTGCATACTTATATGTAAAGCCAATGTAGGATATCGATGGTTGAAATGGCTAATCATAGTGACATAGATGCTTACATATACTATATGTAAGCATCTATGTCACTATGATTAAACATCCTACATTGGCTTGTTAATACTAATAGTTAAAACATTCCACTAATTACAAAATGTGGTGAATAACAGTGAACATTACCGCAGATCATGATATAACCCGGATTTTCTATATGTAACGTCAGACAGAAAATTCGGATTACATCATCTGGATCTACAGTGTTTACACATGGTGCTTTCTCACCTGAAAAGGTTAACACAAACATGTTCGTGAACTCTTGTACAAATGTACATTGTATTCATTCTCACAGACGTCTGAGAGGAAACCGAAACATCCGGAGAAAACCCACTAGTCCGATCTGGCGACTGACATACATATACATGTAATGGCACACCATTTCATGCTATGACCTAGTCGCCGATTGGCCCTAGCGCGCTCGATTTCAATTGTGCTATAGGACAATCATTATACAATCAAATACGTTAAGGACTGACTTTATTGAACACCAACCATTGTTACGAGGACGATAGCTTCGTAAATGTGATTGAATATTGGAATAACGTGTGTCTGACCATGTTCTTTTTTTTTATTCAGTTTGGATATGTTTTTATCCTCCCCGTAATAGGTCTGTGGTGGGTCAAGGAGGCCGATAGCCTTCCAAGCTAAGGTGGCTCAGATGGAAACTCAATGAACAGTATAGTATACACTAAGAAAAACATCGTCAGATGCATTTCATAAACAATATCCAATCACATTAAATTTTACGAATCTAGTGTCTTTGAAACAAAGGATTGTGTTCTATGAAGTCAGTCCTTCAGACACGGAAAAGATATGTGCATGCTTACGTTTCTACGGTGCCCCACAGCGGACATGGATCAATTCGTTCCCTCGATCTAACAATTCGTTCCCTCGATTTAACAATTCGTTCCCACGAATTAACAAATCGTTCCGGTGGGAACGAATTGTTATTTCGGAACGAATTGCTATTTCGTGCAACGAATTGTTATTTCGTGGGAACGAATTAATACAACAAAATAATTCTAAGTCCCCTGCGGGGCTCCGTACGTTTTCGACCTAAGGTGGAAATCTGTCTATAAATAACTAGTCTCAAGGGAAGTAATCATTGAAGTTCATGCACCGATACCAAGCATCCCAGTTCGATAAAGGTGGTTATCTCCCGTTGACAGTTGTGACACGATAGCTTCCCTTGACAATTCAAACTCAAACTCAACTTCCGGTAAGTATATCTCAGTGGCGGATCCAGAATATCGCTGAAGGGGGATCCAGTTGAAATTGGAACGACTAATTTTCAGTACATATGTCGCGGTACGTAACTCACTGAGGGGAGGAAGTGTGTATTCGTGCCCGGCTTTTGCCCCACGTTGGGCGCCAAATGTCACAGGGTGAGAAAAATGTGCTCCGGCCCGGGGCTCGAACCCGGGACCTCTGGTTTACCGTACCATCGCTCTAACCGACTGAGCTAGCCGGGCACGAATACACACTTCCTCCCCTCAGTGAGTTATGTACCGCGACATACTTCCCCGCCAAATTGGAATTCGTGGGGCAATTATCATGTGAATCCGCCACTGTATCCCTATTTAATAATTTAATAAATGGTTTTACTGCGTTTTAACCTGTGGGATGTATGGTACAAAACGCTAAATTAAAATACGACTCCTCTGTATTTCAGTAAACGGTGGCTGGTCCGATTGGTCTATGTTAAGCCCGTGTTCGGTCACCTGTGGTAGCATCGAGGGAACGCGAGGCCGAAGTCGAGCATGCACGAATCCACCACCTGCCAATGGTGGAACGGATTGTGTTGGTGGCCCGTCACAGACAGAAACGTGTCTCCCTGAAAGTGCATGCCCGGGTAGGCCATTTATTCAGTTTAACAGCATACATGTAGTTTTCCCCTTTATTTACCATGGTAATGAGATAGATAAGTGGCCATAATGCAGAGTTTAAGTCGTCTGAACTACATAACATGAGTATCGCGAGATTAGACGCGATAACTAACACGAATTATCGTCAAAACCGTGATACTAACCACTAGTGACATGGATTTTATGACATTTTATCTCGCCTGGATCAGTTAGTACGGCGTCTTGCTGCAATATTCATCAACTTACTATGTGGTATAAAAGTTGTCTTTCTGTGTTAGTTTGATGAACCGAGAAATAGCAGTGATTAAATTAAAAAGTGATGTCAGCAGTATCATATTGTTGACAATAGTTTAATAGGATTGTTTATCTCATAATGGTCAAATATTTAAGATGATTTATAATGTGCATTAAGATGACTTAGCTACCACCATAATTCAGTACGGTGTACATTTCAATTGACAACTATTGAAAGTATTTTGTTGGAAGGTATTCGGTTACTCTGTATGCAGGCATACTTATGCATTAATTCTTTTTTTTTTTCTTTTTTTTTTATTTCGTTGCAATTATTATATGTATGCACAATCGCCTGTGTTAATCATGACACGATAATCAACGTGTATGCACGTATGTTGAACCTGATATGTCACAGAAAAGAATATATCACACGAATGCGTCACACAAATGTGTGACGTTTACGTTTGGCATCACTATCCCTTGCAACAAAAACGAACTTGTCACATGTTACAAAATCTCGAACAAACATTAATAAAAGATAGTTCAGACGAATATGTCACATGAACATTCAAATAGGGGATAACAGTGCGATAAAATAAAACTTAATAGAGCAGTAAAACAGAATAGAGCAGGCATATTCGCCGGGTTATTTTAAAGTCATGCCACGCATGCAGACAAGATAAATGTAAATGCGTTGATTTAACGACGGCACTGGCTCGATGACCTTGCATGTCGATACAGACTATTTAAGTCCCCGTCCGATAGGAATAGGCTATCACGAATGTGTCTTGTCTTGCCCAAGGACACGCAAACTCGACCAGTGGCAGAATTCTAACTCGGAGTCTCCCGATCCGGAGCGTCGATGATCTACATGTACCCACTGAGCTATTCCAGCTGATTTCAGACAGCACTAGGAATGTTATGGCGCTTATTGTCTGTCCGTCTGTTAGCGACTTGGTTTGCGCTCAAAATAATCTTGACATAAGATCCTCAAACTTGGTATGCAGGTCAGTAACGACCAGTGTATGACCAATTTGAATTGACTACAGTGTGCCAAAGGTAAACATCGCGGTGACTTTAGACAATAAAACAGTTCCGCTCTATAACTCGAGAACACCATGACCTAGGATGCCCAGAATTGGTTTTCAAGTTAGTCATGACCAGCAAATGACCCCTATTGATTTGAGGTCAGTAGGTCAAAGGTCTCCCCGCGACCTTGGTAAATAAAACGAGTTCGGCTCAATAACTCAAGAAACAAGAAAAGTTGGTGCTAGGATGCTAAAACGTTTGATTTTGAGGTCACAATGCACATTGTGGCACCACTGCGTGTCTTTTTGAGAAGGGGGTGGGGGGCTTATATGTTTTACAAACAACTCTTGTTAAACGAATATGTTAAATGTCAATGTGTCATTCAAAGCTACCATCGGGCGTATATTGCTCTGTTTAGTTAGTACAGTAGCGCTTTTCTGCTCCTTACCTATTTGTATATACTAATATCGTATAAATATCGTAATCGTATAGAATTGGTATATTTAATGAGCATATCGTATGATCATATAATATTGGTATGTTTGTACCATATCATCGTATAGTACAGTTTGTTTACATTATACAAACGTACTATACGAATAGTATACAAACGTACGATATCCGTTCGTATATACGATATATCCGTACGGATATGGTATGAATATACAGTGGGGTCATCGTGTGATTAAAATATACCGATGCACCGGTTCATTTCGCATGTAAACATCCGGTTTTCATTTAGATTATCTGCCACAATTGTAACTTTTTCAAAATGAATAAATTTTCAGTTTTACGATACAGAATCAAGTTAAAACTGAGGATTGTGAAGTACGGTATCACAGTGCATCTTATACATGTGTGTTCAATACAGTAATTCATCAGTAATTCATCATTGTACACCGCACCACCGCCAGGGACACAAAACAATGATCCCCACACACACCAGCCATCTACATTTGGCGTCTTAAAAGTTCCGGTCTATATCCCACAATGGGAACAATGTGTATCACAACCACCACCGTTTTTGTCAATGACTACACTACTACCACCCCCCACACACCCCCACCCCCTCCGACCACCACTTCTGTCTGTAACGCAGGATGACGTGGCCGACTGATCAAGTGCTAAACTAGTCCCTGGAGCAATGGCCACTGATCAAGTGCTATACTAGTCTCGGTGAGATGGCCGACTGATCAATGGGCGAAACTAGTCCCGGTGCGATGGCCGACTGATCAAGGCTAAACTATTCCTGGTGCGATGGCCGACTGATCGAGTGCTGTCCTAGTCCTGGAGAAATAGCTGACTGATCAAGTTCTAAACTACAATGTAGTCCTGGAGCGATGGTCGACTGATCAAGTTCTAAACTAGTCCTGGTGCGATGGCCGACGGATCGAGTGCTATACTTGTTCTGGTGTGATGGCCGACCGATCAAGGGTTAAACTAGTCACGGTGCGATGGCCGACTGATCAAGTGCTAAAGTAGTCCTGGTGTGTGGCCGACTGATGTATTCTAAACTAGTCCTGGTGCGATGGCCGACTGATCGAGTGCTATACTAGTCCTGGTGCGATGGCCGACTGATCAAGTGCTAAAGAAGTCCTAGTGTGATTGCCGACTGATCAAGTGCTATGCTCGGCATGGCCGACTGATCACGTGATATACTAGGCATGGTGAGATGGCCAACTGATCAAGTGCTAAACTAGTCCTTGTGCGATGGCCGACTGATCAAGTGCTACACTAGTATTGGTGCGATGGCCGACTGATCAAGTAAACTAGTCCTAGTGCGATGGCCGACTGATCAAGTGCTATGCTAGTCTTGGTGAGATGGCCGACTGATCAAGGGCGAAACTAGCCCTAACGATGCCGACTGATCAAGGGCTAAACTATTCCTGGTGCGATGGCGAAACAGATCAAGTTCTAATCTAGTCCAATGGTGCGATGGCCGACTGATCAAGTCTAAACTAATATCCTGGTGGCGATGGTCGACTGAATCAAGTACTAATCTAGCTCCTTGTGCGATGGCCGACTGATCAAGTTCTAAACTAGTCCTGGTGCGATGGCCGACTGATCGAATGCTATCCTAGCCCTGGTGCGATGGCCGACTGATTAAGGGCTAAACTAGTCCCGGTGCGATGGCCGACTGATAAAATGCTAAAGTAGTCCTGGTGCGATGGCCGACTGATCGAGTGCTATACTAATCCTGGTGCGATGGCCGACTGATCAAGTGCTAAAGTAGTCCTAGTGTGATTGCCGACTGATCAAGTGTTATGCTCGGTATGGCCGACTGATCACATGATATAATGGGCATGATGCGATGTCCGACTGATCAAGTTCTATAACTATTACCCTTGTGCGATGGGGCCGACTGATAACAAGGGCTAACTAGTCCTGGTGCGATGGCCGACTGATCAAGGGCTAAGCTAGTCTCGGTGCGATGGCCTGACCTGATCAAGGGTGGGGCGAAACTAGTCCTGGTAGCGATGGCCGGACTGCTCAAGTTCGAATAACTAGTCATGGTGAGATGGCCGGATACTGATCAAGTGCTAAACTAGTCCATGGACGATGGCCAACTGATCAAGTTCTAAACTAGTCCCTGGAGCAAATGGCCGACCTGATCAAGTTCTAAACAACAATGTAGTCCCTGGAGCGATTGGCCGACTGATCGGATGCTATACTAGGTCCTGGGTGGATGGCCGACTAATCAAGGGCTAAACTAGTCCCGGTGCGATGGCCGACTGATCAAGTGCTAAAGTAGTCCTGGTGTGATGGCCGACTGATCGAGTTCGAAACTAGTCCTGGTGCGATGGCCGACTGATCGAGTGCTATACTAGTTATGGTAAGATGGCCGACTGATCAAGTGCTAAACTAGTCCTGGAGCGGTGGCCGACTGATCAAGTTCTAAGCAAGTCCTGTAGCAATGGCCGACTGATCAAGTTCTAAACTAGTCCTGGTGCGATGGCCGACTGATCAAGGGCTAAGCTAGTCTCGGTGCGATGGCCGACTGATCAAGGGCGAAACTAGTCCTGGAGCGATGGCCGACTGATCAAGTTCTATTCTAGTCATGGTGAGATGGCCGACTGATCAAGTGCTAAACTAGACATGGAGCGATGGCCAACTGATCAAGTTCTAAACTAGTCCTGGAGCAATGGCCAACTGATCAAGTTCTAAACTACAATGTAGTCCTGGAGCGATGGCCGACTGATCGAGTGCTATACTTGTCCTGGTGTGATGGCCGACTGATCAAGGGCTAAATTAGTCCCGGTTTGATGGCCGACTGATCAAGTGCTAAAGTAGTCCTGGTGTGATGGCCGACTGATCGAGTTCTAAACTAGTCCTGGTGCGATGGCCGACTGATCAAGTGCTAAACTAGTCCTGGAGCGATGGCCGACTGATCAAGTTCTAAACTAGTCCTGTAGCAATGGCCGACTGATCAAGTTCTAAACTAGTCCTGGTGCGATGGCCGACTGATCAAGGGCTAAACTAGTCCCGGTGCGATGGCCGACTGGTCAAGTTCTAAACTAGTCCTGGTGCGATAGCCGACTGATCAAGTGCTATACTAATCCTGGTGAGATGGTCGACTGATCAAGTTCTAAACTAGTCCTGGTGCGATGGCCGATTGATCAAGGGCTAAACTAGTCTCGGTGCGATGGCCGACTGATCAAGTTCTAAACTAGTCCTGGTGCGATAGCCGACTGATCAAGTGCTATACTAATCCTGGTGAGATGGTCGACTGATCAAGTTCTAAATTAGTCCTGGTGCGATGGCCGATTGATCAGGTTCTAAACTAGTCCTGGAGCGATGGCCGACTGATCAAGTGCTAAACTAGTCCTGGTGCGATGGCCGACTGATCACGTTCTAAACTAGACCTGGTGCGATGGCCTACTGATCAAGTGCTAAACTGGTCCTGGTGCGATGGCCGACTGATCAAGTGCTAATGTAGTCATGGTGCAATGGCCGACTGATCAAATCGCATGCCATAATAACTAGATGGCCATGGCCTGCATGTCGTGCCCGCCGAGGCATTTGATAGTATACCCACAAACTTTAACTAAAGAATCACTTTAACCAAAACCTTTATCCTGAATGCACACCAATGTGTCGACTGTATTGCTCTGTCTGCAAGCGGGCCAACACAAACTTTAAGGGAAATTTCAAACTAATTTGACCGTGACATTGGGCATATATAAATAATAATGAAAATGTGGGTGACAAATACACAGTATGTGAAGTTTCGAGTGAATTGGTGAAGCGGTTTCAGAGATATGGTGTTCTTAAAGGTACATGCCCACTCATTATGCACAAAATGTTCTGTATATCAGAGACATCATCTGAGACATTTTCGGGCAAAATAAACATTAATTCACCATTAATACACATATTTATTGGCATTATTATACATTTTATATCCGACGTAAATTTCCACGCTGCTATCAGGGGCGATAACCGTGTTTCCTTAAAATGTTACCAAGACATTACTATTTATTTTTTGATGTGCAATGAGCATACTCTATAATCTGTTATTTTTTCAGGGGATCACATTTAATTAGTATAAGTAATTAAAAAATATCATGCGCCATTTGCCTATGAAAATAGCCTGATATCACTGCGTGTCAATATCAGTGAAATAAACACTACTAATTTATTATATCCATATAACGGGCACTTGTAATGTTTAGAACTGGTGGAATAGTGAAACAATTATTCATTTATTTCATTCCTACAAATAATTGAGTGGGTATGTACATTCAATTAACATAAATAATTAAAAAATATCATGCCTCATTTGAATATGAAAATAGCTTGATATCACCGCTAATCATTATCAGTCAAATAAATATTACTAAATTATTATATATGGATAGCGGGCACACGTAATTTTTAGAACTGGTGCAATAGTGACGCAATCATACTTATTTAATTGCTATAAAGAACAGTTTGTGCATACTGAGTGGGCATGTACCTTTAAAAACTTTAGCCTTAACAAGGGCGGATTCAGGGGGGGGGGGCGGACCCGGGCCGACCCCCCCCCCCCCCCCCCCCCCACCCCCCCCCCCCCCTTGCTTACAAGTTACAAGGCACGTTTCTACGTTTTTTTGCTCCAAAATGCGCCAGAACGCAGGAAATGCGATGTAGATTTCAAAACATTTTCCCCTAGCGCGTTCGATAATATAGTCATGTATTGCAAAATAGTTACGCCCCCCCCCTAACCCGAAATCCTGGATCCGCGCCTGCTTAGATCAAAAGAAATTTAAACCGACGCCCGAAATGACGTACATATGGATGTACGTACGTATCGAGCCCACCGAGGCATTTGATGGTATCAGAGTATATTTATTTGAAGTTTGAATTAAGGTATGTAAAAGCTTTAACGCAAATTTGAAAGTCATTTGACCATGATCTTGGGCATGTGGGTCGCATGCGTGGGCTATAATATGAAAATATGGATGATAATAAAGAATTATCTGAAGTTTGAAGCAAATCTGATTAAATGTTGTGGAGATATAAGATATGCAAAAACTTTAACAAAAAATTCAAAGTCATTTGACCTTGACCTTGGGCACAGGGGCCGCATGAGCGGGACAGAATGAATATATGGATCTGACTAATAAGCATTTGATGTTTCAAGTCAATGTGACTTAGGATATGGTATTTAAAAACATACACCGATTTCGGACGGACTGACGCACGGACTGACGCACGGACGTCATTGTGATCACTAAGTCTCGCTTTCCGCAAGCAGGCTCGGCAAAAAAAATACGGATGGACGTCAATGCGCAGACTATATCGCACTGTCCGCAGGCGGTCGCGACAAAAATTGTCCAACCCCTTTTTAAAGGTGCATGCCCACTCAGTAGGCTAAAAATGCTCTTTATGGGAGTTAAATAAGTGTATAATTATCACTATTCCACTAGTTATAAACATTACGGGTGCCCGCTATACAGATATAATGATTTGGGAATATTTATTTTACTGATAGTGACGAGCGGTGGTATCGGTATTTTCATGTGCAAATGGGGCATGATATTTTATAATTATTTATACTAATTAAATGCATCAACTGAAAGCAAAATTGATAGATTATAAAGAATGATCATTGCACATCAAAAAATAAATACAGAGAATAAATAGTAATGTCCGTTAACATTTTAACGAAACACGGTTATCGTCCCGGATACCAATGGGGAAATTTTCTTCTGATATAAAATGTATAATAATGCCAAACAATACGTGGGTAATGGTAAATGATTGTTTATCTGCCCAGAAAATGTATCCGATGTCTCTGACATAAATAACATTTTCTGCCTACTGAGTGGGCATGTACCTTTAACGCTAGCTCCGCACTGTCCCGTGAGACCTATGCATGTGTTAAGTTTCATAACAATATTGCAAAGGGTGTTCACGTTATGCTCCGGACAAATCAGTGCGCGAAAAAACAAAGGGAGAACTAAACTAGAAACTGTGTTCATAGAACACGAATACCCCACATATCGCTTTGATAGTAAAAAAGGCAAAATTACAGTGTCCAAAAGGGAGAGATAATCCATGACACGGGGCTCGAATCAAAAATCTAAATAAACTTTCCGCATCTACTCATCATAATGAGCTACATATCAAATTTCAGTGCTGTAGCTATTACAGATGTTTTACGAGTTACAAGGCAAAATTTTCAAATTCTAATTCAAAAAGGGGGAGATATTCCATGACTCGGGGAGTCGAATCAAAATAAACTTTGCAAATCTACTCATCATAAGGAAGCTACATACCAAGTTTCAGGTGTGTAGCTATTAGGGTTTAAAGGTTTTACGAGTTACTAGGTTGGTGACGGACGGAAGAACGGACAAGGGTAACACTAAATGCCCCCCTCCACTATCGTCGTGGGGCATACAAATTAGTGAGGCAAAAGTTGTCATATACAAGTAACTTACCTTAAGTCATCAGTTACACGTCAGACGATGAATGAACATTAATTCTGGTGTAGAATATTAAAGTTATTCATTATGTTCAATAGTGCTGCTTTGACTGACGTGAAATTAAAACATGCATGACATGATCTGAAGAATAACCACATACCAAGCACGCATATTCAGAATCACGTCTGTCGGTTCTTATCCAGCTCCGAGATTTCTGTCACCTGTCCACAAAATCCAGAATCCAACATTGTCGCAAATTTAATCCTCTATGTTGGTGTATGTTAGAACAAAATGTCACTTAGTATATTATCCAATGCGGGTTGTAATCTCGTGTCTCTAAATAAATGCGTCTCACAATCCCTGTAGCTGCTATCGTGATAAAAAATGTTAAAGGTTCTGTCAGCGCCTCACACATTGATCTTAATATCCACCATTTTGATTCCAAGTACCAGAATAATGATGTTTCCATGCGCCGTCGTAGTGTTATTTGTCAGATTCCGTTGTTTATTTGATCAAATTGATGGACAAATTTGTGTCCGCTAATGTCGCCAAGAGCATAATCTGTGACGTTGACTGTAATAATTTGGCATAGCTTCTAGCTTGTGAATTTTTTGTTGAATGAAGTGATCACTATGGTGAATAAGTGTGTATTTGTGCCCGGTTTGCTCAGTAGGTAGAGCGATATTGTGGTAAACCAGAGATCCCCGGTTAGATTCCGGGCTGGTGCGCATCTTTGTCACCCTGTGACATTTAGCGTCCAACGTAGTTGCGGGAAGTAACTCTGCAGAATACTCCCGTATCGTCCGAACCGAGAGTTATCTTGCTCTCCGTAGGTTTCCCCTGCAAAGTACTAAATCACATCTGATTTGCACTTCAAGTGTTAATTGCGACATATTTTCTGCATTTTTCAATTGAAAGAAATGTCAGTATTATACTTACATTCATTTCTGTGTAATAAGTACAGAAAAATATGTCACAATTAACAGCTAAAGCGTGAATGAGATCCGATTCGGTACTCTGCAGGAAAAACCTATGGAGCACCGTAACTCTGGGTACGGACGATAATTGAGTATTCTGCAGTTACTTGTCGCAACTACTCCCAACGTGGAGTCGTGACTGATGAAGAAATGTTCCACAAATATGGAATTCAGGGTGGACATATTTCTGCCCAGTGACAATTGTTGCCCAACGAAGGACCGTGACTGATAAATACTCCCAAAATTGTACCCAAACATATGGAATTCGGAGACAAAATTAAACATGGAATTGGAGGACGAAATTCAATTTGGCGGAGAAGAATGTCACAGTATGCAACTGACTATGGGAATGAAGTGTGTATGAGCTGTGCCTTGTTAGCTTGCTCGGTAGAGCCATGGGCATGGTACCGTAAAATTGAAGTCCCGGTGGTTCAATTCCGGGCCGTTATTTATCTTTCTCACTCTGTGACACAAGTAAAACCGTTTTATTTTAAACGAAATGGCTAGCACCATGATCACCGGAATAAATATTATCTTCACAAAATTTTATTCGGGCAAATAGAAATCAACAGCCAGAGCAGAACGTTTGCAGTAATAGAAATATAATTCCAAGATAAATTTTTAATTTATTTTTATGATCAGGTTTCGAAAATTAAAATATGCTTTTCTTTTAAAAAAATTATCAATATGTTCACCATGTTATTATTGTTAATATGCAATTCACAGTCTCCATGCAGCTTGAACTTGAAAGACATTATGAAAAGTTGTGTTGATCTCAGAAATTGTCATGTCGACTATTGGATCGCGTGGAAATAATGTTAACATAATAGGAAAACGTAATTTGATACCGACGAAAAAGGAAACAAAACGCAAAATTGATGCTCAGTTTTGCCATATTATACCGTAGACCACACATTATAAGATTTTATATGAAAATAAATATATTTTGAGCATGATGGTGTCTATTAATTTGTTCTTGATATTCGGAACGGCAGTGATGACATTTTTTTTTGTCCAAGAAATTGTCCAGGTCAAGGTTTCACTGTCTGTCTCGCAATAACCCGCCGACTTATATTTACCCACCAAACAAACAGATCACCAATACCGCTGACTTTCTCGTCACTTTGAATTAAATAGATGGGATACAATTTTGGATTGGAACACGGATACGTTTGTGCTGTTGTTTTATTTATTGACGCCGGTTTATTGTTGCTAGTAGTGTCATGTAACAACACCGGGTGAGAGATTAAACTCTAGCTAGGCATATCGAATCGTATCTCGTAAACAATCACAAGTTTTTCATTATTTAATTGGATTTTGTTTCTCGTTTTGTGGATATATATCGACGTCATTTACAGAAAATATCACAGTTTCTTTACATATATTTCATGAAACACAGAGATAGATTAGTAATATTACGCATTTCTGAATATTATGAAAAAAACTGCCGAGGCGGACCAAATATTATGGCAAATAGTACATGGCAACACCGTTAATATACGGTAGTATGGTAAATTTATACCGTACACAAATCTGGTATGTGTGTACGATACAAACGTACCAGAATTATACACATGCATACAGTCTCCGTTTTTGTTCCACCGTAGACAACACTTGAAAACTCAACGCGAACGCAACGCGAACGCAACGGTTTGCTGTAGCGTTGTATACGTTGTTTAAACGTATAATACGGTTCGTACACGTGTAATACACATTGTCAAACCGTTTAGTTTTAAAGCGTTGTATACGTTGTTTAAACGTATAATACGGTTCGTACACGTGTAATACACATTGTCAAACCGTTTAGTTTTAAAGCGTGTAATACGTTCAGCTTCAAGGCGTATAACACGCTTTGGCGTATACATATGTAGCGAGGTGAAAGAGTTGAAACGTGTACAACGCTTTACCTGGAAGCGTTACGTTTGGCATCACTATCCCTTGCAACAAAAACGAACTTGTCACATGTTACAAAATCTCGAACAAACATTAATAAAAGATAGTTCAGACGAATATGTCACATGAACATTCAAATAGGGGATAACAGTGCGATAAAATAAAACTTAATAGAGCAGTAAAACAGAATAGAGCAGGCATATTCGCCGGGTTATTTTAAAGTCATGCCACGCATGCAGACAAGATAAATGTAAATGCGTTGATTTAACGACGGCACTGGCTCGATGACCTTGCATGTCGATACAGACTATTTAAGTCCCCGTCCGATAGGATTAGGCTATCACGAATGTGTCTTGTCTTGCCCAAGGACACGCAAACACTCGACCAGTGGCAGAATTCTAACTCGGAGTCTCCCGATCCGGAGCGTCGATGATCTACATGTACCCACTGAGCTATTCCAGCTGATTTCAGACAGCACTAGGAATGTTATGGCGCTTATTGTCTGTCCGTCTGTTAGCGACTTGGTTTGCGCTCAAAATAATCTTGACAAAATAAGATCCTCAAACTTGGTATGCAGGTCAGTAACGACCAGTGTATGACCAATTTGAATTGACTACAGTGTGCCAAAGGTAAACATCGCGGTGACTTTAGACAATAAAACAGTTCCGCTCTATAACTCGAGAACACCATGACCTAGGATGCCCAGAATTGGTTTTCAAGTTAGTCATGACCAGCAAATGACCCCTATTGATTTGAGGTCAGTAGGTCAAAGGTCTCCCCGCGACCTTGGTAAATAAAACGAGTTCGGCTCAATAACTCAAGAAACAAGAAAAGTTGGTGCTAGGATGCTAAAACGTTTGATTTTGAGGTCACAATGCACATTTTGGCACCACTGCGTGTCTTTTTGAGAAGGGGGTGGGGGGGCTTATATGTTTTACAAACAACTCTTGTTAAACGAATATGTTAAATGTCAATGTGTCATTCAAAGCTACCATCGGGCGTATATTGCTCTGTTTAGTTAGTACAGTAGCGCTTTTCTGCTCCTTACCTATTTGTATATACTAATATCGTATAAATATCGTAATCGTATAGAATTGGTATATTTAATGAGCATATCGTATGATCATATAATATTGGTATGTTTGTACCATATCATCGTATAGTACAGTTTGTTTACATTATACAAACGTACTATACGAATAGTATACAAACGTACGATATCCGTTCGTAATATACGATATATCCGTACGGATATGGTATGAATATACAGTGGGGTCATCGTGTGATTAAAATATACCGATGCACCGGTTCATTTCGCATGTAAACATCCGGTTTTCATTTAGATTATCTGCCACAATTGTAACTTTTTCAAAATGAATAAATTTTCAGTTTTACGATACAGAATCAAGTTAAAACTGAGGATTGTGAAGTACGGTATCACAGTGCATCTTATACATGTGTGTTCAATACAGTAATTCATCAGTAATTCATCATTGTACACCGCACCACCGCCAGGGACACAAAACAATGATCCCCCACACACACCAGCCATCTACATTTGGCGTCTTAAAAGTTCCGGTCTATATCCCACAATGGGAACAATGTGTATCACAACCACCACCAGTTTTTGTCAATGACTACACTACACCACCCCCCACCCCCCCCCCACCACCCCCTCCCCGAGACCACCACTTCTGTCTGTAACGCAGGATGACGTGGCCGACTGATCAAGTGCTAAACTAGTCCTGGAGCAATGGCCGACTGATCAAGTGCTATACTAGTCTCGGTGAGATGGCCGACTGATCAAGGGCGAAACTAGTCCCGGTGCGATGGCCGACTGATCAAGGGCTAAACTATTCCTGGTGCGATGGCCGACTGATCGAGTGCTGTCCTAGTCCTGGAGAAATGGCTGACTGATCAAGTTCTAAACTACAATGTAGTCCTGGAGCGATGGTCGACTGATCAAGTTCTAAACTAGTCCTGGTGCGATGGCCGACGGATCGAGTGCTATACTTGTTCTGGTGTGATGGCCGACCGATCAAGGGTTAAACTAGTCACGGTGCGATGGCCGACTGATCAAGTGCTAAAGTAGTCCTGGTGTGATGGCCGACTGATGTAGTTCTAAACTAGTCCTGGTGCGATGGCCGACTGATCGAGTGCTATACTAGTCCTGGTGCGATGGCCGACTGATCAAGTGCTAAAGAAGTCCTAGTGTGATTGCCGACTGATCAAGTGCTATGCTCGGCATGGCCGACTGATCACGTGATATACTAGGCATGGTGAGATGGCCAACTGATCAAGTGCTAAACTAGTCCTTGTGCGATGGCCGACTGATCAAGTGCTACACTAGTATTGGTGCGATGGCCGACTGATCAAGTAAACTAGTCCTAGTGCGATGGCCGACTGATCAAGTGCTATGCTAGTCTTGGTGAGATGGCCGACTGATCAAGGGCGAAACTAGCCCTGTTACGATGCCGACTGATCAAGGGCTAAACTATTCCTGGTGCGATGGTCGACTGATCAAGTTCTAATCTAGTCCTGGTGCGATGGCCGACTGATCAAGTTCTAAACTAGTCCTGGTGCGATGGCCGACTGATCGAATGCTATCCTAGCCCTGGTGCGATGGCCGATGATTAAGGGGCTAAAACTATTCCGGTGCATGGCGATGATAAAGTGCTAAAGTAGTCCTGGTGCGATGGCCGACTGATCGAGTGCTATACTAATCCTGGTGCGATGGCCGACTGATCAAGTGCTAAAGTAGTCCTAGTGTGATTGCCGACTGATCAAGTGTTATGCTCGGTATGGCCGACTGATCACATGATATAATGGGCATGATGCGATGTCCGACTGATCAAGTTCTATACTAATCCTTGTGCGATGGCCGACTGATCAAGGGCTAACTAGTCCTGGTGCGATGGCCGACTGATCAAGGGCTAAGCTAGTCTCGGTGCGATGGCCGACTGATCAAGGGCGAAACTAGTCCTGGAGCGATGGCCGACTGATCAAGTTCTATACTAGTCATGGTGAGATGGCCGACTGATCAAGTGCTAAACTAGTCATGGAGCGATGGCCAACTGATCAAGTTCTAAACTAGTCCTGGAGCAATGGCCGACTGATCAAGTTCTAAACTACAATGTAGTCCTGGAGCGATGGCCGACTGATCGAGTGCTATACTTGTCCTGGTGTGATGGCCGACTAATCAAGGGCTAAACTAGTCCCGGTGCGATGGCCGACTGATCAAGTGCTAAAGTAGTCCTGGTGTGATGGCCGACTGATCGAGTTCGAAACTAGTCCTGGTGCGATGGCCGACTGATCGAGTGCTATACTAGTCATGGTAAGATGGCCGACTGATCAAGTGCTAAACTAGTCCTGGAGCGGTGGCCGACTGATCAAGTTCTAAGCAAGTCCTGTAGCAATGGCCGACTGATCAAGTTCTAAACTAGTCCTGGTGCGATGGCCGACTGATCAAGGGCTAAGCTAGTCTCGGTGCGATGGCCGACTGATCAAGGGCGAAACTAGTCCTGGAGCGATGGCCGACTGATCAAGATTCTATTCTAGTCATGGTGAGATGGCCGACTGATCAAGTGCTAAACTAGACATGGAGCGATGGCCAACTGATCAAGTTCTAAAACTAGTCCTGAGCAATGGCCAACTGATCAAGTTTCTAAACTACAATGTAGTCCTGGAGCGATGGCCGACTGATCGAGTGCTATACTTGTCCTGGTGTGATGGCCGACTGATCAAGGGCTAAATTAGTCCCGGTTTGATGGCCGACTGATCAAGTGCTAAAGTAGTCCTGGTGTGATGGCCGACTGATCGAGTTCTAAACTAGTCCTGGTGCGATGGCCGACTGATCAAGTGCTAAACTAGTCCTGGAGCGATGGCCGACTGATCAAGTTCTAAACTAGTCCTGTAGCAATGGCCGACTGATCAAGTTCTAAACTAGTCCTGGTGCGATGGCCGACTGATCAAGGGCTAAACTAGTCCCGGTGCGATGGCCGACTGGTCAAGTTCTAAACTAGTCCTGGTGCGATAGCCGACTGATCAAGTGCTATACTAATCCTGGTGAGATGGTCGACTGATCAAGTTCTAAACTAGTCCTGGTGCGATGGCCGATTGATCAAGGGCTAAACTAGTCTCGGTGCGATGGCCAACTGATCAAGTTCTAAACTAGTCCTGGTGCGATAGCCGACTGATCAAGTGCTATACTAATCCTGGTGAGATGGTCGACTGATCAAGTTCTAAATTAGTCCTGGTGCGATGGCCGATTGATCAGGTTCTAAACTAGTCCTGGAGCGATGGCCGACTGATCAAGTGCTAAACTAGTCCTGGTGCGATGCCGACTGATCACGTTCTAAACTAGACCTGGTGCGATGGCCTACTGATCAAGTGCTAAACTGGTCCTGGTGCGATGGCCGACTGATCAAGTGCAAATGTAGTCATGGTGCAATGGCCGACTGATCAAATCGCATGCCATAATAACTAGATGGCCATGGCCTGCATGTCGTGCCCGCCGAGGCATTTGATAGTATACCCACAAACTTTAACTAAAGAATCACTTTAACCAAAACCATTATCCTGAATGCACACCAATGTGTCGACTGTATTGCTCTGTCTGCAAGCGGGCCAACACAAACTTTAAGGGAAATTTCAAACTAATTTGACCGTGACATTGGGCATATATAAATAATAATGAAAATGTGGGTGACAAATACACTGTATGTGAAGTTTCGAGTGAATTGGTGAAGCGGTTTCAGAGATATGGTGTTCTTAAAGGTACATGCCCACTCATTATGCACAAAATGTTCTGTATATCAGAGACATCATCTGAGACATTTTCGGGCAAAATAAACATTAATTCACCATTAATACATATTTATTGGCATTATTATACATTTTATATCCGACGTAAATTTCCACGCTGCTATCAGGGGCGATAACCGTGTTTCCTTAAAATGTTACCAAGACATTACTATTATTTTTTGATGTGCAATGAGCATACTCTATAATCTGTTATTTTTTCAGGGGATCACATTTAATTAGTATAAGTAATTAAAAAATATCATGCGCCATTTGCCTATGAAAATAGCCTGATATCACTGCGTGTCAATATCAGTGAAATAAACACTACTAATTTATTATATCCATATAACGGGCACTTGTAATGTTTAGAACTGGTGGAATAGTGAAACAATTATTCATTTATTTCATTCCTACAAATAACTGAGTGGGTATGTACATTCAATTAACATAAATAATTAAAAAATATCATGCCTCATTTGAATATGAAAATAGCTTGATATCACCGCTAATCATTATCAGTCAAATAAATATTACTAAATTATTATATATGGATAGCGGGCACACGTAATTTTTAGAACTGGTGCAATAGTGACGCAATCATACTTATTTATTTAATTGCTATAAAGAACAGTTTGTGCATACTGAGTGGGCATGTACCTTTACAAAACTTTAGCCTTAACAAGGGCGGATTCAGGGGGGCGGACCGGGGCCGACCCCCCCCCCCCCCCTTGCTTACAAGTTACAAGGCACGTTTCTACGTTTTTTGCTCCAAAATGCGCCAGAACGCAGGAAATGCGATGTAGATTTCAAAACATTTTCCCCTAGCGCGTTCGATAATATAGTCATGTATTGCAAAATAGTTACGCCCCCCCCCCCTAACCCGAAATCCTGGATCCGCGCCTGCTTAGATCAAAAGAAATTTAACCGGACGCCCGAAATGACGTACATATGGATGTACGTACGTATCGAGCCCACCGAGGCATTTGATGGTATCAGAGTATATTTATTTGAAGTTTGAATTAAGGTATGTAAAAGCTTTAACGCAAATTTGAAAGTCATTTGACCTTGATCTTGGGCATGTGGGTCGCATGCGTGGGCTATAATATGAAAATATGGATGATAATAAAGAATTATCTGAAGTTTGAAGCAAATATGATTAAATGTTGTGGAGATATAAGATATGCAAAAACTTTAACAAAAAATTCAAAGTCATTTGACCTTGACCTTGGGGCACAGGGGCCGCATGAGCGGGACACAGAATGAATATATGGATACTGACTAATAAGCATTTGATGTTTCAAGTCAATGTGACTTAGGATATGGTATTTAAAAACATACACCGATTTCGGACGGACTGACGCACGGACTGACGCACGGACGTCATTGTGATCACTAAGTCTCGCTTTCCGCAAGCAGGCTCGGCAAAAAAAATACGGATGGACGTCAATGCGCAGACTATATCGCACTGTCCGCAGGCGGTCGCGACAAAAATTGTCCAACCCCTTTTTATAAAGGTGCATGCCCACTCAGTAGGCTAAAAAATGCTCTTTATGGGAGTTAAATAAGTGTATAATTATCATATTCCACTAGTTATAAACATTACGGGTGCCCGCTATACAGATATAATGATTTTGGAATATTTATTTTACTGATAGTGACGAGCGGTGGTATCGGTATTTTCATGTACAAATGGTGGGGCATGATATTTTATAATTATTTATACTAATTAAATGCATCAACTGAAAGCAAAATTGATAGATTATAAAGAATGATCATTGCACATCAAAAAATAAATACAGAGAATATAAATGTAATGTCCGTTAACATTTTAACGAAACACGGTTATCGTCCCGGATACCAATGGGGAAATTTTCTTCTCTGATATAAAATGTATAATAATGCCAAACAATACGTGGGTAATGGTAAATGATTGTTTATCTGGCCAGAAAATGTATCCGATGTCTCTGACATAAATAACATTTTCTGCCTACTGAGTGGGCATGTACCTTTAACGCTAGCTCCGCACTGTCCCGTGAGACCTATGCATTTGTTAAGTTTCATAACAATATTGCAAAGGGTGTTCACGTTATGCTCCGGACAAATCAGTGCGCGAAAAAACAAAGGGAGAACTAAACTAGAAACTGTGTTCATAGAACACGAATACCCCACATATCGCTTTGATAGTAAAAAAGGCAAAATTACAGTGTCCAAAAGGGAGAGATAATCCATGACACGGGGCTCGAATCAAAAAATCAAATAAACTTGTTCCGCACTTACTCATCATAATGAGCTACATATCAAATTTCAGTGCTGTAGCTATTACAGATGTTTTACGAGTTACAAGGCAAAATTTTCAAATTCTAATTCAAAAAGGGGGAGATATTCCATGACTCGGGGAGTCGAATCAAAATAAACTTTGCAAATCTACTCATCATAAGGAAGCTACATACCAAGTTTCAGGTGTGTAGCTATTAGGGTTTAAAGGTTTTACGAGTTACTAGGTTGGTGACGGACGGAAGAACGGACAAGGGTAACACTAAATGCCCCCTCCACTATCGTCGTGGGGCATACAAATTAGTGAGGCAAAAGTTGTCATATACAAGTAACTTACCTTAAGTCATCAGTTACACGTCAGACGATGAATGAACATTAATTCTGGTGTAGAATATTAAAGTTATTCATTATGTTCAATAGTGCTGCTTTGACTGACGTGAAATTAAAACATGCATGACATGATCTGGAAGAATAACCACATACCAAGCACGCATATTCAGAATCACGTCTGTCGGTTCTTATCCAGCTCCGATTTCTGTCACCTGTCCACAAAATCCAGAATCCAACATTGTCGCAAATTTAATCCTCTATGTTGGTGTATGTTAGAACAAAATGTCACTTAGTATATTATCCAATGCGGGTTGTAATCTCTTGTGTCTCTAAATAAATGCGTCTCACAATCCCTGTAGCTGCTATCGTGATAAAAAATGTTAAAGGTTCTGTCAGCGCCTCACACATTGATCTTAATATCCACCATTTTGATTCCAAGTACCAGAATAATGATGTTTCCATGGGCCGTCGTAGTGTTATTTGTCAGATTCCGTTGTTTATTTGATCAAATTGATGGACAAATTTGTGTCCGCTAATGTCGCCAAGAGCATAATCTGTGACGTTGACTGTAATAATTTGGCATAGCTTCTAGCTTGTGAATTTTTTGTTGAATGAAGTGATCACTATGGTGAATAAGTGTGTATTTGTGCCCGGTTTGCTCAGTAGGTAGAGCGATATTGTGGTAAACCAGAGATCCCCGGTTAGATTCCGGGCTGGTGCGCATCTTTGTCACCCTGTGACATTTAGCGTCCAACGTAGTTGCGGGAAGTAACTCTGCAGAATACTCCCGTATCGTCCGAACCGAGAGTTATCTTGCTCTCCGTAGGTTTCCCCTGCAAAGTACTAAATCACATCTGATTTGCACTTCAAGTGTTAATTGCGACATATTTTCTGCATTTTTCAATTGAAAGAAATGTCAGTATTATACTTACATTCATTTCTGTGTAATAAGTACAGAAAAATATGTCACAATTAACAGCTAAAGCGTGAATGAGATCCGATTCGGTACTCTGCAGGAAAAACCTATGGAGCACCGTAAACTCTGTACGGACGATAATTGAGTATTCTGCAGTTACTTGTCGCAACTACTCCCAACGTGGAGTCGTGACTGATGAAGAAATGTTCCACAAATATGGAATTCAGGGTGGACATATTTCTGCCCAGTGACAATTGTTGCCCAACGAAGGACCGTGACTGATAAATACTCCCAAAATTGTACCCAAACATATGGAATTCGGAGACAAAATTAAACATGGAATTGGAGGACGAAATTCAATTTGGCGGAGAAGAATGTCACAGTATGCAACTGACTATGGGAATGAAGTGTGTATGAGCTGTGCCTTGTTAGCTTGCTCGGTAGAGCCATGGGCATGGTACCGTAAAATTGAAGTCCCTGGTTCAATTCCGGGCCGTTATTTATCTTTCTCACTCTGTGACACAAGTAAACCGTTTTATTTTAAAGAAATGGCTAGCACCATGATCACCGGAATAAATATTATCTTCACAAAATTTTATTCGGGCAAATAGAAATCAACAGCCAGAGCAGAACGTTTGCAGTAATAGAAATATAATTCCAAGATAAATTTTTAATTTATTTTTATGATCAGGTTTCGAAAATTAAAATATGCTTTTCTTTTAAAAAAATTATCAATATGTTCACCATGTTATTATTGTTAATATGCAATTCACAGTCTCCATGCAGCTTGAACTTGAAAGACATTATGAAAAGTTGTGTTGATCTCAGAAATTGTCATGTCGACTATTGGATCGCGTGGAAATAATGTTAACATAATAGGAAAACGTAATTTGATACCGACGAAAAAGGAAACAAAACGCAAAATTGATGCTCAGTTTTGCCATATTATACCGTAGACCACACATTATAATTTGATTTTATATGAAAATAAATATATTTTGAGCATGATGGTGTCTATTAATTTGTTCTTGATATTCGGAACGGCAGTGATGACATTTTTTTTTGTCCAAGAAATTGTCCAGGTCAAGGTTTCACTGTCTGTCTCGCAATAACCCGCCGACTTATATTTACCCACCAAACAAACAGATCACCAATACCGCTGACTTTCTCGTCACTTTGAATTAAATAGATGGGATACAATTTTGGATTGGAACACGGATACGTTTGTGCTGTTGTTTTATTTATTGACGCCGGTTTATTGTTGCTAGTAGTGTCATGTAACAACACCGGGTGAGAGATTAAACTCTAGCTAGGCATATCGAATCGTATCTCGTAAACAATCACAAGTTTTTCATTATTTAATTGGATTTTGTTTCTCGTTTTGTGGATATATATCGACGTCATTTACAGAAAATATCACAGTTTCTTTACATATATTTCATGAAACACAGAGATAGATTAGTAATATTACGCATTTCTGAATATTATGAAAAAAACTGCCGAGGCGGACCAAATATTATGGCAAATAGTACATGGCAACACCGTTAATATACGGTAGTATGGTAAATTTATACCGTACACAAATCTGGTATGTGTGTACGATACAAACGTACCAGAATTATACACATGCATACAGTCTCCGTTTTCGTTCCACCGTAGACAACACTTGAAAACTCAACGCGAACGCAACGCGAACGCAACGGTTTGCTGTAGCGTTGTATACGTTGTTTAAACGTATAATACGGTTCGTACACGTGTAATACACATTGTCAAACCGTTTAGTTTTAAAGCGTTGTATACGTTGTTTTAAACGTATAATACGGTTCGTACACGTGTAATACACATTGTCAAACCGTTTAGTTTTAAAGCGTGTAATACGTTCAGCTTCAAGGCGTATAACACGCTTTGGCGTATACATATGTAGCGAGGTGAAAGAGTTGAAACGTGTACAACGCTTTACCTGGAAGCGTGTAGCTATATGAAAGCGTTGAAACGTGTACAACGGTTACACGTTTTAACACAAATACCTGTTCGGCCCCGATTTCTTCGAGGCGTCCTTGTTTCGTCCCTTTTAAAATATCGCGAATACATACCCTCAGATCGAGTTCAAAGTACATCGGTGGTGTGATTTAGCACTTCAATTGATCCCAAATCCCTGATGACTAATGAGTCACGCTTTTAACACGACAGATGTACCTTGTCGTTTATCAAAATGTTTGAGAATTGTAGATCACGTGAGCCAGCTCATCAGGATCTGCGGCATTCCTATGTACATTTTATATACACAAAAATGACGCCTAATACAGCGTAATGTAACAGCTCCTAACTTAATATGGAATAGCCCGGGCCGATAGTCCGTGTCAGTTAATTGGGGTTAAATATTACGAACACAGATAAACACAGTGCATGGTTTCTTTATTTTATTTTTTTTAACATCATCAGAATGGCGAGTCTAGGAACTCTCGTATTATCTTTACGCTGAAGCCAGTCTATTTCAGCCACTAATCCGCTATACACCTGTCCTACGCGTGTGTTAAGATTAATCGATATTTGGAGAAACTGAATACACAGCGAGCTGCACACTGGTTTAACACGGATATGGCCCGCGGATATGTGTCATAAATTACTTTACTTGGTGGTCAAAACCGGTAAATTTACAAGGTTTATAGCGAAATAGCAGCCGACTGGCAATTTTTCTCGGACCGATTTTTAAGACTAGTTTTCAAATCTCAATCGGTCTGAGAGTTCAAAAATCGGTCCAGAACCGGAAAACTGAAAATGTTAGAAGCCCTGCAGTGAGTCTAGAAGTATATATAAACACACGAAGAACGATCAGAGCATGCGCATACAAGGTTGGCATACCAAAACGTGTAATGCGTTAAAACCCGTGGAAACGTGTTATACGTATAACACGGTTTCATCTGTACGGTGCTGTGTACATGTAGATGCGTGTAACCGTTCGTCAAAGAAAGCGTTAAATCGTTTAAACGGTTTACCTTAGCGTTGTATACGCTTACAACCGTTGTATACGTTTACAACCGTTGTACACGGATTACACGCTTTTGAAACTCAATACGTTGTTTACAACCGTTGTATACGTTTACAACCGTTGTACACGGATTACACGCTTTTGAAACTCAATGCGTTTGAACACGGTTTGTTCGACTTTCGCGCATGCGCAAGAGTGGGGAAACGCAACGCATGGCCGAAAACGTATTACACGTAGACGACACACGGTTTGAAACGCAACTAACGGAAACTCCACGGATACGCAACGCACAACACTTTGTACACGTATAAACCCGGAACATTTTGACAGAAACAACTGATAACAATCGTATAAACGTACGATTTGAATGGTATATCTATACGATATTGGTTGGTATGTACGGTACAAATATACCGTACGTTTATACTATATGCATATCGTATAGAAAACATATCGTATTGGTATTGTATGCGTATAGTATTGGTATAGTACGTATAGTTGACATGCAGAAAAGCGCTACTGTAGTTGACTCCTGCACTTGTATTCATTATAACCCTTTCAACACCAAGTAACTGAGATGGAATCTTCCATGTTATATTCCATACTATTCCATTGACCATACATTTAAAACATTTTACAATTTGTTGTCAGATATTGGCGGTAAAATTAGAAAGTTTGTCACAAACAGTGCAGATCCTGATGAGACGGCTCGTTACGATCCGGCTCATCTGGATCTACACTGTTTGTAAACTCCAGTATATAGGTATGTGGTGTTGAATGGGTTAAAGGAATATTATTACATTTGACATACAAATGTATTTATGCCCCATATGCGATAGCAAGGGTGGCATATTGCTTTGCTCCTGACGTTCCGTCCGTACGTCCGTCCGTACGTCCGTCATTGTACATTTGCGTCGAAAACTTTGTCCTAGTTTCTCCATCACGTCATATCTTCAATATTACTTGAATGATTCATTCAATACTTGGACATTTACTTTACATGGACATCTGTGACACACTCGCGCCACCAGTAACACGACCTGGACCTTTGTGACCTTTGAAATGCAGATGAAATACTTAGCCATTTTTTTACCTCGAAAAGTTTGTCCCAGTTTCTCCAGCATGTTATATCTTCAATATTACTTTAAGGATTCCTTCACTAATTGGACATTTCATTCTCCTGAACATGTGTGACACACTCACACCAAAAATGACAGAACTATACTGTTCAAAATAATATCGTATCTTAATAATGTTGTCGTCACCATTAATTGGAAGTGTGCGATTTTCTGTCGCACTGGCTTGCCGACAGCGCCATATAGTCTGCACGTTGGCGGCAGTACGTCCGTGCGCTTCAGCGGGCACGACAGGCGGGCCCCGGCCATCCCGTTCCTATTTTGTTTCACTCATTGCTCTATGTATATACTATGTAAATTATGATGAGGTCGCTCACATCAGGGTGTATTGTGGGGGCTATATTTGATTATTTCAACATTTAGATATGTCACTAATATACACACGTAGCGTTTGATTGTTATTACATGGTACACCTATTGGCAGTATATCTCCATTTTAGCAAATATGAAAAGTCTTCACCCACGGACCATAACTGTGAAGTTTGTCCAATATCAGCCCGACGGTTCATGAAAATAAGACGTTTGAAATTTCTGATAAAATAATGACCTTTTGACCTTTCCGCGGTCATCTTGGATTACGTAATGATCATATTTGGACAATAAATGCTCCAAAGTTATCGTCTTGTCGATACATTCGATTCGATAATGATATGACAATATTCGGTCAAGTTTGAAATTTGCGATTGTTCAACATATTCGTTTATACCAAAAAGTGAAAAATATTTGGGTGACATTTTCGGTTTGTGATGTATTCGGCCGAATTCGGCCAGTATTCACCGAAATGTGTGAATTCGTTTCTTTGACATGTTCCCCACGAATACTCGTTTCTTTGACATGTAAGGGTAAACACACGTATATTGGCACTTCCAACTCGCAATCAAGCAACTTGATGGTCTGAGCCTGAGCTGTAGCAGTGAAACTCAAACTGCTTGGCTGGAAGCACAATATCCACGCCTTCTGAAAGAAAAAATACAGCGATCCATATTACGGTACATTTATAGGTTGTTTGATTTGTATGTGCATCTATTATTGTATTATATACGTACATCATTCGCAATGTTTAAGCGCTTCAAAAATATACAAAATGTAAAGTAATATAAAAATATTAGTGGCTATTTAGAAGGAACTATTCTGCGATGTGAAGCGTAGTGCCGGCACTGACCAATATGAACTCACAAGACGTCAATATGGAAAAAGGTATTGACGTCTTGCGTTACATTGTGTTTCAATGGGAAACGAAAGTACGAATATAATAAACATACATGTATACACCTTGTTTGTATTAAGGTATTGTTCAACCTTATAATGTACGTATATAACGAATCGATTTACGATATGCATCCGATATTGTATTTGAACATTTATTGGGGACCCGGTGTGAAGTCCAACTATACTGGCTGAAGACATCATCCGATACTATACGACAACAGGCACTATTTTGAGCTTTCACACTAGTAACATGTTATCCACATACTATCACATACAGTGTATCTACTGTACATATGTACAATGTCTAGTCCATAATAATACAATATATATAGTAAATATATGGTTAGTGCGTCGAATATAAAATATATTCGGTTGAGCCTTAGACAGGTTTATAAAGCAATAAAGTTGTCGTGGCGAAACTGAATATATTTTATGTTCGAGGGCACGAATCATATATTTAATTTATACCGCATACTGGACTTAATTGTTTGAACGTGCGTGGCGTCATATTTGTGACGTCATTCCCTCGCCATACGTCACATATATAGCGACTTCATTGAAAGCAAAATGGCGGCGTCCACGCTATGTAGATTCCACATTGTATCTGCTTTAGACTCCACATTTGTCTTAATAAGCATTAAAATGATGACGGACATGTCCGTGTCGTTGGTTATGTCGCATATACTGTAAAAATAGACAAAATTCAGCTGAATTGACAGCGATTTAGAATTTAAAATCCCCCGCCATCTTGAATTTGCTGTTGAGAATGATCAATCAGAGGCCACGATTAGGGGTCACAGGTGAAAAAATAGAGGCAAAATCGGCACTTCATGTATATTAGGCTACTTCAGTTATATCAGGTTACTTCAGATATAAACAACATTTATTCAACCCCCTTTATTATGCTACATGGAGCAATGGTTGCGGTATAAATATATGTATCGGGTCCATACGCGAAGCGAACAGCGGACACAACCTGCTCACATGCTACTGAAATTACTCGATTCTGATCATTTATTTTAATACATATATGATGTAAGAATGTTGGCATATAATGGTAAAATAGTCAATGGTCTACATAGCATTAGTTTGTTTGGCTAATGGTACACCGACTAGCATACCATAATCAGAGCTCCAGATAAGCTGCGTAATTGCTTAAATACCAGAAGCAGCGAGTATCAAAAAGCAGTACAAATTGTATGGTACGTTTATCATGCTGCAGAAAACAATAAACAAACGACAAATATAACATATTTTTATTATTTTCTATGAAAACACATCTTGGTATTTCATTAGAATTGTCTCCAAGGAGACAATTCTATGAAATTCCAAGACATGTTTTCATTTAGAAGCAAACTATTCAATAGTTGAGGTCTGCTGATGTGTAAACAGTAGTGTGATTTTATTTTACTCAATTAATTTTTTTAAATACTCAATCTTCAGAAATGATAGAGTGACAATTCTCAATTACTAATTCCTTATCTGGAGCCCTGCTACACTAGACATATCGTTTGTCATTATCAGCTGTCAAAAACGACGTCAGCCATTTCAAACGTGTAAATGGACGTGATGTTTGCGACGTCATTTACTCGATAACGTCATTTTCGTCATAAGGTACATTTCGCACGCACTCATATGTTATCAAGCGATTTGTATCGAGCTGATGTATAATCATATTCCCACTATATTTACAGCTATTGATTTAAGCCCACAAAACCCCCGCCAAAAAATAGGGACTTTTTTGGAAATAACGTGCGAGAAACCTTCCGCCAATGGACTCCGGCTCGAACTTGTGACACATACTGGTACCGACGTTCTGGCGACAGTGACAGGGAACAAGCTAACGTACCACCTCTATGTTGAGTGTGACCACACAGGAACTATTGTATGTGCGGAAACAAGCGGAGGGGACCAGGCGTCGACACCATTGGTTGTGTTCAGTACGTGTTCCTTAGGGTTAGAAAACACAAACATTTAAAATATGACAATTGAAAGTAGCAGATACAGAGAATAGTAGGTTAGTGCCGTGAATGGAAATATCTGGAAAGGCTTAGGAAACGGGGTCCACGCCTCACCAGATATTTTTCCATTCACGGCACTAACCTACTATTCTATTTATCCCGTCAACGCCTATAAAAAGCTTTAAAATGCAAAATAAATAACCCCAGACGTATCCTCAAAATCGGAGAATTGACCAGTATGACGACCGCACATATTCATAGCAGCGATTAGGTCGTATTGACAGGATATCAAAAATGCTTCACGGCACCGTGTTTCACGACACATACATGTACGTGTAAATCAGCTGTTTTCCGATGGAAATGTAACAATAACGTTCGACCATGTCCAGCCGTGGGTTAACGTTTGCCGTGGCACTCGGGAACAGATTGAACCCGCGGTCTACGGCCTTGGAGTTCAAACAGTTATGTCGTTCGAAGACAAACATTTATCCACAGCTGGGCATGGTCGAACCTTATATTGGCAATGCCAACTCGCACTCAAGCAATTTAATGATCTGTGCCTGATCAAGCTAAGTTGATATCAAGCACATTATAAAGTAGTTTGTCCAACTATTGGCAAGATTAGAGAATGCAGTAGTGAATTGAATGAGAATGGGGTATATATGGGTTATACGGTTATGTGAAATGCATAGTAAAGCTATTGAGTGAGGACGGGGTATTCATGGGGTATATTGTTAGGTGAAATGTATAGTAAGACTATTGAGTGAGGACGAGGTATACATGGAGTATATGGTTAGGTCATACAGTACATGCAACACTATTGAATGAGAAGACAATAATTGCTTACGTTGCACACATGATGTTTTAGAAGGAGAGTAAACTACATGACCGAGAATTGTGTGAATTAATTTGGAGGTGGGTTGTTGTGAAGGCAACTGTCTCGTGATTTGGATGGTGTCCCCGAGAAACATTTGTAAATGGTTGTAGTATAAACGTCATTGAGACGTTATTGGTGTCATGTTTCATATACTTATGAGTAGTATGAAATACTGCCTCTCTACAGAACCGTGTGATATAATTGACTGTAACAGTTATAAAGGTATTTGTGTAACAATATGCATGGTCTCGTGGTTACAACAACAACAACAACAATGAATGAAAGTGTTGAAAGCAACTATTATTTGATATTTTCCTTAAAGGTACATGCCCACTCAGTATGCACACACTATTCGTTATAGGAATTAAATAAATGTATAAGTGTGTCACTATTCCACCAGTTATAAACATTGCCAGTGTCCGCTATACAAATAGTAATGTTAGTAATGTTTATTTTACGGATAGTGACGCGCGGTGGTATCAGGCTATTTTCATATGCAAATGAGGCATGCCATTTTTTAATTATCTATACTAATTAAATGCGTCACCTGAAAAAATAATAATTTCGACAAATTATAAAGTATGATCATTGAACATCAAAATATAAATACAAACAATAAATAGTAATGTCCGTTAACAGTTTAAGGAAACACGGGTATCGCCCCTGATATCAGTGTGGAAATTTACGACTGATATAAAATGCATAATACTGCCAATCAATATGTGGGGTAATGGTGAATGAATGTTTATTTTGACAGAAAATGTTTCAGGTGATGTCTCTGATATAAATAACAGTTTGTGTCTACTGATGAAATGTGGCGCAGCAAACGCATCTTCATGAGCTGCATTTGGTGGTCCCGGGAGTTCGACACATACCAATGTCGTTTTTGCGAACAATCGATTTCCGTGTCAAAATACCGAGACCACCAACTGCAGCTTATCAAGACGCGTTTGATGCGCCATATTTCATCAAAATCCGTTACATAATAAAATACTTATAAATGAATACGTACTTTAGGAGGCGTCTGGAAATTTCAGTACTTTTTGTTGTTGTTGTAGCCACGTGACCATACACCTTGTGTAAACTACTGGCTAACAAGTTAAATGTTGGACAAACATGAAACCTATAATTCAGTTAATAGTATTATAGTATTATAATACTCAAATGCCCTACTAACAAAATAAAGTCAAGCGGCGCCAAACGTATTGCAATATCTAATTTTCAGAATAGTTACGCTTCTTAAATAGACCGAAAAAAAAATTCCCAGGAGCTATTTACATACTCGAATGCAGCATTTGGCTTCTAGAAATCAAAATCTCTCCGGTACTGTGAAGCAACATAAATATGTAAGGGGTCCAGTGGCAACCCCTCGACCCCTTACAGATGTCGGTTGCTTCACAACTGAAACACGAACCCCCTTTCCAAAAAATCTGGTGACGCCCATGGCGCTCTTTCGTTTGTTTAGCGTAATCATCCGATCGCTTGTGCATTTTTTCACGATACATACATGTATAATGTATTTATCTCGATAGGTAACCCGACTACACCAGTACTGACGTTACCACTAACTATGGTCGTAGGTCTGGCGACCGGATCCGGATGTAAGTGGTGCAGTGAAAAGGAAGACCTGAGGTGTCAAGCTGATCTGGGATATCCGCACGGTTATACTCTGGATTTAGAAACGGACGTGTTCGGAACCTGGGAGAGTCTAGCGCTCGTAAACCCCATCAATGATGACGCACCATCGTGCAGCATAGATCGCACGGCATTCTGGTATTCAGTCAATTTCCCACAGTCCTACAACGGCACGCATTTACGGTGTGCCGTCAAGACAGAGCATAATACCTACGTGGTGGGCTATACGTCAGAGCCGTTAGAGGTTCAGCTCGTGTCAGGTACGTTCATAGGCATTCGTTCGTATCCCCCATCCATAACATCTTAGCAAAGCCTCTAGCGGACCATTTGATAAAAACCATGCGATTTCGTACCGATATTTCCTGCGATTTATCATTGATGATACACAAACATATTGACAAAAACGATGATATATAATAATTTCTGTAAATTATGTTGACAGTTGACGAACTTGTCAGAACGAATGCGGAATGTGTTGTGACCATTTCACTTGCAATGTGCTTCATTGAAAATATCGTAAATTTTGTAAATATTTTAACGCGAAAGGAAGCTCTCTATGTAAACATTCAATTACTTAGAAACAATTTGTGCGCCCTAAATTTCTAATCTAATTATACTCACTGGATTATTCTAAGCTTAACATCTTAAAGGTACATGCCCACTCAGTAGGCACACAATGTTCTATATATGAATTAAATAAGTGTATAATTGTGTCACTATTCCACCAGTTCTAAAAATTACGATTGCCCGCTATACAAATATAATCATTTAGTCAGTAATATTTATTTTACTGATAGTGACGCGCGGTGGTGATATATTTTAATTATTTATACTAATTAAATGAGTCGCCTGAAAAAAATAATATTTTCGACAGACGATCATTGCACATCAAAATATAAATACATACAATAAATGCATGTAGTAATGTCAGTTAACATTTACAACAAATACGGTTATCGCCCCTGGTATCAGTGTGGAAATTCATGTTTGATATACAAAGTATAATAAAAAAAATGCCAATTATGTCGTCGGGAAGTAGTTAATGACCCTTTATTTTACCCTAACGATGTCATATCTAACGAATGGTCGAAATAAATATGCCTCACTATAGTATAGCACGTGGGCATGCACCTTTAATTAACCCCGCAATTATAGAAAATTATGTTTCGAAATATTCAAAATATAAACTTTTTAATAGTTTCAGGGCTGAAAGTATTAAACAAATTATATTTTGAATATTTTTGAATATTTCTTATAGATGTTACATGTACGTCATGATGGTACAGCCATTTCACATAAACTTTCTACATAAATATCGGATTTCCTAGCTTGTTGCGTTCTTCAAGATAGGAAATCCGATATTTACGTGCATGCACCTATATGGGTGACAATAGAAACAACCCAGCGGTCCTAGTATCGTCATATATCTTCAATCAAACCACTTTACACAGGGCCATAATGAAAACACTTTGTTTTTTTACATAGCATTTTTTCGAAAATTCCACACAGTGTAATAAAATCCATAATACACTAGTGTACTAAATATGCAAATTAGCTCGTTACAGGACACGGGTTTGGTGACCAGTACAGCTTCAATGTTTGATCATATACTTACGCAATAAAAAAAGAATCTAACATGTATGTTTCATTAAACTCGTTGACTGATTGTATAAGTATGGAGCCCCGCAGGGGACGTATAATTATTGTTTTTATGAATTCCCACGAAACAACAATTCGTTCCCTCAATTTAGCGATTCGTTACGACGAATTAACAATTCCTACCCACGATATAGCAATTCGTTCCCACGAATGAACAATTCGTTCCCGTGGGAACGAATTGTTATTTTGTGGAAGCGAATTGTTAAATTGATGGACCGAATTGTCATTTCGTGTGAACTATTTGTTTATTCGAGGTAACGAAGTGCTATATCGTAGGGACGAATTATTAATTCGAGGGAACGAATTGTTAAATTGAGGGAACGAATTGTTATTTCGTGGGAACGAATTAATAAAACAAATACATGTACCCAGTGGGGCTCCGTACATAAGAAACACTGCAGATCAGACCGGTCACATTCAATATACAGAGGGTATTTCATGAGTGATGATTTAATATGATATTTATTAAACGGGTTTGCTGATTTCATAGGAAACGAAGCTATGTCGAGTTTCTTATGAAATCAATCAAGAACGATAAGAACGAATGTTAAACTGTGATGATCAACTAATATGTTTTCTGTAGCAGTCACATAACCTTTCCATTATACATATATATACGTACATGATGGACTTTCAGTGTATATGCAACTCGAGAAATGTATAAAATATAAGTAAACAAATTAGTGATGAGTTAGAAGAAACCAACTTATGACGTGAAGCGTGGTTCGGGCACTGACCAATATGAACTCACGAGACGCAAATACGGAACAATATTGACGGCTTGCATTCCATTGCGTTTCAATGAGAACCGACAGTACGTATATAATTAATACTGTTTATTATGCACCTCGAAAACAAAGTAATCTAGGTATCTATAGTCGCCAGCCTACGGAGCCCCGCAGGGGACATGGATTTTTTTGTATTAATTCGTTCCCACGAAATAATAATTCGTTCCCTCAATTTAACAATTTGTTCCCTTGAATTAACAATTCGTTCCCACGATATAACAATTCGTTCCCACGAAATGACAATTCACTCCGTCAATTTAACAATTCGTTACCACGCGAACGAATTGTTATTTCATGGGAACGAATTATTAAATTGAGGGAACGAATTGTTAATTCGTGGTAACGAATTGTTAAATTGACGGAACGAATTGTTATTTCGTGGGAACGAATTAATAAAAACAATAATTATACGTCCCCTCCGAGGCTCCGTACCAGCCTGACCGTCTGTCTGTCCGAGACCTTCTATAAAGTGTTACGTCTATCTACTACATAGTAGAGGACCCAGTGCATACAAAACATCGAAAAACCGGCCCTGTAATAATATACAGATGATCTTTGGCATATCGTTAGTATATTTATTGTTGAGTTGCGAAGTCGCAATTAAAACAAAAAGTTGATTGAATTTCGTGACCCATACGCGTCATAAACTAGTTATTAGAAAGCTGAATAATGTTCAAGTGCAAATGAATGCTGCTCTGTATGCTTTGTAATGATACATGCACATTCGTAATTCAAACGCACGTAAATCCAATTCTGGTCATGCAACATCTAAAACATCATCTCAATGACTTCTGGATAGTGTATATCGTGGCATATAATGGTCATACCGGTGCAAATATATGCAATTTATCTAAATATGTATTCTATACTTTTATCGTCGCGCCCGCTTGCGGAAAGCGCGATATAGTCGGCACTTTGGCGTACGTACGTGTGTCCGGTTAAATTTTTTGGTAAAGTTTTTGGTTAAGTTTTTTGGTTAAAGTTTTTGGTTAAGTTTTTGGTTAACTTTTTTGGTTAAAGTTTTTGGTTAAGTATTTTGGTTAAGTTTTTCGGTTAAAGTTGTTCGTTATACTATATCTCTGCAACTGCTTTGTCCATTTCCTTGAAACTTCACATGGGTGTTTAGCATAATCTATATTTTCGTTCTACCCCCCTCCCATGCGGCCCGTGTGCCCAATGTCAAGGTCAAATTACTTTGAAGTTTTTGGTTAAAGTTTTTGGTTAAAGTTTTTGGTTAAAGTTTTTGGTTATACTATATCTTTGCAACTACTTTGTCAATTACCTTGAAACTTCACATGGGTGTTTATCATCATCCATATTTTCATTCTACCCCCCACCCGTGCGGGCCCCGTGCCCAATGTCAACGCCAAATTAATTTGAAGTTGTTGGTTAAAGTTTTTGGTTGAAGTTTTTTCATGTACTATATCTATGCACCTACTTTGCCCATTACATTGAACCTTCACATGCCTGTTTATCATCTTCCATATTTTCATTCTACCCCCACCCGTGCGGCCCCTGTGCCCAATGTCAAGGTCAAATTACTTTAAAGTTTTTGTCGCGCCCGCTTGCGGAAAGCGCGATATAGTCGGCCCTTTGGCGTACGTACGTGTGTCCGGTTAAAGTTTTTGGTCAAGTTTTTTGGTTAATTTTTTGGTTAAAGTTTTTCGTTTTACTATATCTCTGCAACTACTTTGCCCATTACCTTGAAACTTCACATGGTTGTTTATCTTCATCTATATTTGCATTATACCCCATCACGTGTGGCCCTTGTGCCCAATGTCAAGGTCAAATTACTTTAAAGTTTTTGTCGCGCCCGCTTCCGGAAAGCACGATATAGTCTGCCCTTTGGCGTACGTACGTACGTACGTACGTACGTGTGTCCGGTTAAAGTTTTTGGTCAAGTTTTTTGGTTAAGTTTTTGGTTAAAGTTTTTCGTTATACTATATCTCAGCAACTGCTTTGCCCATTACCTTGAAACTTTACATGGGTGTTTATCATCATCTATATTGTCAATATACCCCCATCCCGTGTGGCCCTTGTGCCCAATGTCAAGGTCAAAATACTTTGAAGTTTTTGGTTAAAGTTTTTGTTAAAGTTTTTTGGTTAAAGTTTTTCGTTATACTATATCTCTCCAACTGCTTTGCCTATTACCTTGAAACTTCACATGGGTGTTTATCATCATCCATGTTTTCTTTCTACCCCCCACCCGTGCGGCCCCTGTGCCCAATGTCAACGTCAAATTACTTTGAAGTTTTTGGTTAAAGTTTTTGGTTAAAGTTTTTGGTTAAAGTTTTTGGTTAAAGTTTTTTCATGTACTATATCTATGCACCTACTTTGCCCATTACATTGAACCTCTACATGCCTGTTTATCATCATCCATACTTTCATTCTTTCATTTCTTTTTTTAGTGTCCATGCCTCGCCACAAGGCGCGACATGCAGGCCGCGGCCATCTATTTTTATATAATGTACGTGTATGATTCATAGCTATAACTTTACATATCCCGAATATAAATATTTGTCTTTCTCAAAAAATCCATTATCATGTATTTCGTGATGTAAATTCAGGTATGGCTAGCCACAAGTGTCATCTGTCTAAAGGTTCATCATTCCTGACAAACAACGTGATCGCATTCTTCCACTTCATTCCATAAAGGCTATTTGGTCGAAATTTGCAATTATTCTATGCCCCATATGCGATATCTAGAGGGGAGGGCATATTGCTATGCTATTAAGGTTCCGTTCTTCCATACGTATGTACGTCCGTTCGTCGGTACGTACGAACACATACGTACATCCGTCGACGAAATTTCAAGAGTTTCTCCATCATGCCGTAAGTTCAATATTACTAGATGGATTACTTAAAAATGTTGACACTTCATGTATGTGGAAATATGTTATGCCCTCACGCGACAATTAACATGACCTTCAGCTTTCTGACTTTTATAATGTCGCTGAATGGCGTAACACTGTTTGTAAAAGTGTCTTCACCATGTCATAACAAATGGATGGACTACTTTAATATTCGATCACTTGATACATGTAGACATATTTGAAACGCTCACGCTACCATTGTCATGACCTCGACATGCTTTACCTTCACATGGTCGCTGAAACATTAGCCATGTTTGCGCCAACAAGTATGTAGGAGTTTTTAAGGGTTTTTTATTATGCAATAACTTCCACATAGTATCAATTATTTATTTCATATTTGGAAATTTGATACAGTAGCGCTTTTCTGCTCCTTACCTATGTGTATATACTAATATCGTAAACATATCGTAATGGTATAGTATTGGTATATTAATTGAGCATATCATATGATCATATAATATTGGTATGTTTGTACCGTATCATCGTATAGTACAGTTTGTTTGTTTACATTATAATACGAATATTATACAAACATACGATATCCGTTCGTATATACGATATATCCGTACGGATATGGTATGAATATACAGTGGGGTCATCGTGCGGTTAAAATATACTACCAATGCACCGGTTCATTTCGCATGCAAACATCCGGTTTTCATTTCGATTATCTGCCACAATTTTAAGTTTTTCAAAATGAATACATTTTTAGTTTTACGATACAGAATCAATTTAAAACTGAGGATTGTGAAGTATCACAGTGCATCTTATACATGTGTGTTCAATACAGTAATTCATCAGTAATTCATCATAGTACTCCGCACCACCGCCGGGGACACAAAACAATGATCCCCCACACACACCAGCCATCTACATTTGGCGTCCTAAAAGTTCCGGTCTATATCCCAAAGTGGGAACAATGTGTATCACCACCACCACCAATTTTTGTTTATGACTACACTACACCCCCGACACCCACTTCTGTCTGTAACCCAGGATGACTTGCATGACTTCAGCTACAGGCAGACTACTAGTCATGCCGGTGGCCGACTGATCAAGTGCTAAACTAGTCATGGTGCGATGGCCGACTGATCAAGTGCTATACTAGTTTTTTGCGTCTTGTGCGAGGCCGAATGATCAAGTTCTAAACTAGTCTTGGTGCGATGGCCGACTGATCAAGTGCTATACTAGTCCTGGTGCGATGGCCAACTGATCAAGTTCTAAACTAGTCCTGGTGCGATGGCCGACAGATCGAGTGCTATACTTGTCCTGTTGCGATGGCCGACTGATCAAGTGATAAACTAGTCATGGTGCGATGGCCGGCTGATCAAGGGCTAAACTAGTCACGGTGCGATGGCCGCCTGATCAAGGGCTAAACTATTCCTGGTGTGATTGCCGACTGATCAAGTGCTATACTCGGCATGGCCGACTGATCACGTGCTATACTGGGCATGGTGAGATGGCCGATTGATCAGGTGCTATACTGGACAATGGGCGACTGATCAAGCGCTATACCAGTCATGGTGCGATGGCAGACTGATCAAATGCTCTACTAGTCCTGGTGCGATGGCCGACTGATCAAGGGCTAAACTAGTCCTGGTGCAATGGCCGACTGATCAAGGCTAAACTAGTCCTGGAGCGATGACCGACTGATCAAGTTTTATACTAGTCATCCCAGTGGGCACACGGCGTCAGATTGACGTTGGATATTGGTTGGATTCACGTCGCGACGTCGCCAACCAAAATACAACGTATATGCGGCGTCAATACTACACCGTTGTATTTACGTCGGGATTTGACGTCAAAACAACGTCGTACAACTGACCTGTTTCCACAGTGTTGAGATATTTTTTCATTTTATTTACTGGAATCTTTCAGTATAGTATATAGTAGCAAGGGATTAAAACTAATTTGAAGCATTCCGACAAGTACGTATCAATCCACCGCACCAAACGTTGTATTTACGTCGGGATCTGACATCAAAAACAAAAAACGTCGTACAACTCAGCTGTTTTAACAGTGTTGATCGAGCTATATGTTTTCACTTTATTTTCTGGAATCTTTCAGAATAGTATATAGCAAAATTAAGGGACAAAAACTAATCTGAAAATAGCCCGACAAGTGTATTTCAAGTGTATCGACTCATCGCACCAATGCCGGGAAATTTCGACCCTTTTCGGATGCCCGCGAGATTGTTTCGCAGACTAAGTTGAGTTATCTCCCTTCTTTCCGCGCACGTGTTTTGTAGGTGGCGCTGTGGATATTTATCAATTTTATCACTTTAATTTTGATAACGACGGTTATTTTTGTTTGCTGTGCTGTGATGTCTTATTATTTCTAACTACCAAAATAAACATGTGCCATTAACCAAAAAATCAGTACATTTTATAATAATTAAGTTTCCTATTTTCTTTCCCCGGTGTTCACCACGTGACTTCCGGCCGTTTGCGCGCCATTAAAGTCGTTCAGTTTTCAGTTTTATATTCTCCCGATTTAGTCGCCCACAGTGTAAGTAAAAACATTATAAATGTAACACATTTAATTACATCTGTTCGGCGTTTCTGCCTGATAGTATCATCAGTGATATTTCGCAGTAAATCTAGCGTGAGTTGTGTTTTACCTTTGCAGTCACAGCTGTCATGTGTTTTCGCGCCTGGCATATCAACGGGTTCCGGGTCATCTCGTACCCAGTCCATGTCGTACCCGGTTTGGTCATCTCGTACCCATACGTACGAAAAATTAAGTCATCTCGTACCCAGTCCAAAAAATATATATGGGGTAAAATATATATTACTTTTTATGCATATTTAGACTTGAAATTTGATCTGAATGTCATTTTCATATAATGAAATAGTACATCGATTGGTTTTGGGTAAGGAATTGCCAAAAGTTGATGTACAGGTTATATGTAAGGTGTCATATCGTACCCAGTCCAAACTTTCTGAGAGACATCGGCAGCGGATTCGCATGTTCAGGATCCGGGGAATCAATTAGTGCCATTTTCTCGTGTCGCGTGGTCTACACTTTGCACAAAGTTTAAGGATTTTGCTTTTTTTTGTTATCTATATCGGGGCTAGACTAACTAGTTCGTTTCAGAAAGTTTTTTCTATTCTGACATTTAACGCCCCGTGCAGGCACCGGGGCGGGATCAACTGATCCTGAGAATAGTGCTGCAGTAGCCATTGCTTGTCGTAAAAGGCGACTAAACTGGCTTAACGATTGGGTTCATACTTTCCGGAACCCACTATACCAGATTTGGCCCTCATGTACATTTTTTGGCTTTCTTGTATGCGAGTTGAGTCAGGCTATGCCCCATATAAAAGTAAGATTAGCGCTAATCCTATTACTTTTAGGGGATGATAAATGATGCTGGTGTGGCGAGGGCCTGGCACCAGATCAGGTTGTTCTAATTTCAGGACTGAATATATATTTTGATTGTAAATATTGAGTTCTGAAGTTGGGATTTACCCCCCTCGGACAGGTGGATACGGGTACTCGACCCCGTGACCCCGCCCGTCTGCGTGTAGACTCCCTGAGGCTTGTACCTCTATGTCAGAAAAGCGGACGTTAAACCCTCATTCACTCACTCACTGATGACTTTAACTTTTCTGAGACGAACCCGATCCGCATCATTTCTTCGTCGAAACCAAAATAGACAGTAAATATTTTGGTTTTCGAAGAATTGATACCTGCAGATTAATAAAGTATTTCTGCTTATTCAGCTAGAATATGGGTTATTTATCGTGTTTTACACGGTTATTTAACGAAAACTCGATAAACTTAACATCATTGTTATTCGCATGTGTTACGGACGACTTCCGACTACTGTCGACTACTGCCGAAAATTTGGTCCGAAAACATTCGACCAATCGCCTGAATTAATAATCAGGGCTCGAATTTGGCACTCGCATACTCGCAAAATGCGCGTGCTTTCTGAAAAATGCGAGTTTAAAATCAAAGCCGCTCGCAAAAAACTGCGAGTGCCAATTTCAAAAAGGAAATCCAAATCTGGATCATGAAATGCTCTCGTCAAAGCGCTTCGAAGATAGGAACATTGGAGGTCGTAAATCAGGACGTTGTTGCCCCGGCTATATATCAATTGCGACATCCCTCTAGTGTGACATTGAAATACTACGTCACAGGTCGTAAATGAGGACGTTTTTGCCTGGGCTATTTATCAATTGCGACATCCCTCTAGTCTAGGCCACATTGAAATACTACGGCGCATTAATATTATTACAAAAATAAACATTTCCGGTTTCATTTTAACAAATACACAATTTTTTACCAGACATTGATAGAATGGAACTTCCCAGAAAAATCCGAAGAATTAGATAGATTGACAACCACGAACGGTAGTAGAATAGTTTAATTGTTGGCACTACTTTTTTTTCATAATGCGCACCTTAGTGATACTGGCAGATGACATACGCTACAGTGTACAACAACAAAATCAAAATGTCAATAACTTCGTATTTTCTACAGCCTGCAACATTGGTTAAATTGTCTTGGTGTTCAACTATTTAAATGAGGATCAAATTAAATATATTTGTATGGAGAAATAAGAAAAAAAGATCTGCGAATTGCAATTTGTGAATCAGATATTACAGCATTGTCATTTTGTATTTAGCCCAGATAGATGAATGATCAGAATATGACAGAAATATGTGGCTACCTGGTATTGTCATGATAATCATGTCATTAATAAATAATTGTTTCAAGTTAATTTGTTCTACAATATATGTCTGAAGAAATCCAATGAAAAATCCAGCTCAAAAAATAAACGTTCCATAATACAAGAAATAATCAATATGCTTTTGCATTTTTGTTATATTTATACTATATACGGCGGCTATTCCAACACTGTTTATTAGTTTCACCATATTCCCTAACTGGAATGTTTTTCTACAAAGACAATGTTTACTTTACATAGGTATATGCATATGAAATACATGTATGTAATTTGTAATTTGCTTGTTGTGAGTGGTTTTCAGTATCAGAGCCTGGTTTCTATCAACTAGCATATAGAATATCAAGAGTATATAACATGAGAGTAAACTACTGTGAGCGACACAAATCGACGACAAAATCGTCTGGAACAAAAACTAAAGCGATATAAAAGCTCAATATTTAGCATAGGCTCCACAAATGTACCAAATTACAGGTCAATCGGAACAAAAGTAATTTTCTTTTCAAACAACGAATTTGTTACGGGGTTGTAAGCAATGTTAGGCGACGCAAAGCACTCTGGGATAGTACACACACTTTTTATCCGGAACTGTATGCACAGTTACAAGCGCGAAACACAGTCACATGCTTTGGCTTTACGTTACGAAATTAAGCTGTGTGACGTCACGGCGCATGCACCGACACAGGAATTACAACGTCGCAATCTGACGCTCCACTGATCGCAAGATGTAAATTATGTCATTTACCTATATGACGTCATCATAAGTAGAACAAAGACTTGCAACGTTTGCATGCCAATAGGGGCGATTTCACGCGGATACTGGTTAAACATTGGATTCGAGATTATTGCCACATTTTCCCAGAAGACACCGGACAAGAGTTCACAACTTCCGCCTCGACTTGCGTAGCCTAACATTGCTTACTACCCCATAACAAAACAGCTTTTTGACCAACATTTTATTCATGATCCGATCGTCCTGAAATTTGGCACATATGAAGACTATGTAATTGTGGATACTAAATAAGTTAAATTTTGAGCTTTTAAATGATTTTAGCCTTTGTTCCAGGCATTTTTTTCTCTGACTAGTGCCGTTGACAGTAGTTTACTCTTATGTTATATACTCTTGAGAATATGTAATCAATAGATCATCAATATTTCTGTTTTTTAATAAGTGTATATCTTTCTGGTTGTATGATAGACATTTGTTCTTTCTATAAGGGTTCCAGAAGAAGGCCATGTAATGGACATCAGAGACATGCTGAAGACGAAGGGATTGGCAACAGGTAGTGAGGGAGTGGGCAAGCTGCCCTCGCAGACGGAAACGCTGGAGGAGCTCCAGAGACTGGATGCAACACTACAGACATTAGAAACAAGAGACACTATGGTTAGTATGCACATTGAGATCATTATTTTTTCTATGTACCGCATTTATGGATTTTAAGAAACAAATGGTTTTCGAATTGATTGAGTTGTTGTTTCCTTATTTTTTTAAAAATTGAGATAAGCTAGTGACAGGTGTGTAAACTAAAAAAATCTAAATAACACAGCATAATTATTACCAGTTTTCTATGACTATTCTAAATACTGTACAGATGTAAATATGCACAATGAATTAGAAAAAAGTGTTTTGGTTAAAGTTTTTTGGTTAAAGTTTTTCATTATACTACATCTCTGCAACTGCTTTGCCCATTACCTTGAAACTTCACATGGGTGTTTATTTTATCATCATCTATCTTTATCTCTGCAACTGCTTTGCCCATTACCTTGAAACTTCACATGGGTGTTTATTTTATCATCATCTATCTTTTCATTCTACCCCCATCCCGTGCGGCCCCTGTGCCCAATGTCAAGGTGAAATTACTTTGAAGTATTTGGTTGAAGTTTTTTCATGTACTATATCTATGCAACTACTTTGCCTATTACCTTGAACCTTCATATGCCTGTTTATCATCATCCATATTTTCATTCTACCACCCTCCCGTGTGGCCCCTGTGCCCAATGTCAAGGTCTAATTACTTTGAACTTTTTGGTATGTTTTTGGTTAAACTTTTTGTCTCACCCGCTTGCGGAAAGCGCGATATAGTCGGCACTTTGGCGTACGTACGTACGTGTGTCCGGTTAAAGTTTTTGGTTAAGTTTTTTGGTTAAAGTTTTTGGTTAAGTTTTTTGGTTAAAGTTTTTCGTTATACTATATCTCTGCAACTGCTTTGCCCATTACCTTGACACTTCACATGGGTGTTTATCATCATCTATATTTTCATTCTACCCCCCTCCCGTGCGGCACCTGTGCCCAATGTCAAGGTCAAATTACTTTGAAATTTTTGGTTAAAGTTTTTTTCGCACCCGCTTGCGGAAAGCGCGATATAGTCGGCACTTTGGCGTACGTGTGTCCGGTTAAAGTTTTTGATTAAAGTTTTTCGTTATATACTATATCTCTGCAACTGCTTTGCTCATTACCTTGAAACTTCACATGGGTGTTTATCATCATCTATATTTTCATTCTACCCCCCATCCCATCCCGTGCGGCCCCTGTGCCCAATGTCAAGGTGAAATTACTTTGAAGTATTTGGTTAAAGTTTTTGGTTGAAGTTTTTTCATGTACTATATCTATGCACCTACTTTGCCTATTACCTTGAACCTTCATATGCCTGTTTATCATTATCCATATTTTCATTCTACCCCCCACCCGTGCGACCCCTGTGCCCAATGTCAAGGTCAAATTATTTGAAGTTTTTGTCTCGCCCGCTTGTGGAAAGCACGATATAGTCGGCACTTTGGCGTACGTACGTCCGGTTAAAGTTTTTGTTTTAAGTTTTTTGGTTAAAGTTTTTCGTTACACTATATCTCTTTTTTTTGTGTCCATGCCTCGCCACAAGGCGCGACATGCAGGCCGCGGCCATCTAGTTTATACAACCGTTTTGAAAAAAAAACGGTACGTATTATGTTTTATTCCGAACGGCGGTCGGGGGCGGCGGACAGATAAACTGCATAGTTTGTGTACACAACTCCTCTGAAACAGCTCAGTGGATTGATCTGAAACTATACACACGCGTTCCACACATATTGAAGATGTGCACCTTGGTGTTTTTATGCCGAAAACATTATTTTTTAACAAAAATGTCACCTTTTAAACTTGGCCATTTTTTTTCTGTATCTTCGCTGACTGGCCCATATTCAACGGTCGTATTTTGTGACATACGGCACTCTTGTTGTAGTTCAAAACGGCCAATATCCGCAAGTAACAATTTTCCACTCAATAAAACCTGTAGAGTCGGCATAAAAAAATAGGGTCGATCAGGTTAGCAAAAAAACACACAGGAGATTTTATTTTTGGCCTGAGGATTGTGCAAATTGAGTTGACAGTATTCTGAATAACACGAAAAAATAAATTTTGTATTTTATGATTCTTGTATAATTGTTGTATAATTCATAGGGACTCCCTCCTACCGAGATCAAGGTCACAGTCATTTGCTGACCTTGGTTAAAGTTTTTCTCAACTGCTATAAGCCAAACAATTTTCATCGCATATCTCCCGTACTTAATTGGCACATACTAACAACATGTCAACTTGATTACTTCCACTCACCCGATCCTGCCAGGGTCAAGGTCACTTACAAAGTTCAAGGTCAAATGTTGACTTTGTTCAAATCAAATTTCACTGGAAACCCGGGCGAATCTATGTTTTACTAACATATCTTGTTTTTTTTACAAAGTCTGTCTTATTTTCAGGTTAATGACAAATGAACTTATGGGTTTCTTCAACCTGAAGGGGAAGAGGGGCAAACTTGCCTTTTCAAGTCTTCGACTATACAGTGTCGTTAAAGGTGTGTATGCATCGAAATGGAAACATTTTCAGATGTTTTTAAACTGTTCCATAGAAATGGATGCTAAGACAATTCACTGATACAATAATACACTAATATATTGCATTGCAGCTAATCAATATAGCTAAAAAAACGCTATTAGTGTATCAGTACAGTATTTATATGAACTTGTACTGAATCTATGTTTGCTGTGTATATATTTCTTGCTCTTTATACGCCCCTCATTTACGGCGGAATGTGTTGTGGTATACCCTCCATCCATGTCCCTTCGCCCCCTCGTCTGTTATACGTTACATTTCTGTGTGCCCTTATGTGAGTATTATGATTGTTCGTAATCCTATTTTAGGGGAAGGGGCCAAGTGACTTTGGTGTGGTATGGACCTGCCACCAGGTCAGGTTATTCTAATTTCAGGGCTGAATATATTGTATCTCGATGTAAATATTCAGTTCTGATTTTGGAATTTTCCCCCCAATGCAGCAGGTTAAAACGGGATCGAACCCGTTTGCCCGGCCTTACATGACCTTAGCTGTTGATAGGCCGTTAAACACCAATAAACAAACCAACATTTCTGTGATAAATACTGTCCGATTTCAAATATTTTGTAACATTAATTATGCAAATTGTAAGATTGTAAGCTTTGACTATTGATTATACTGGATGATCATGACTACGCTATTTATAGGTCATTTGTAGTTAAAGGGATACTAATGTTTAGGGAGAGTTTATCCAACATGCTGTAGGTTAAATTGAATAAAGTAGTGAAAATCCCATCAATATAGTTAAATTAGTTTTTGAATTGAAAGATAATAGACGACTCAAGTTTCTTTAGTTTCTCACACCCCTGCTATTAGATACAGTACCAAATGACCAAAAAGACAGGAGTGTGAGATAACTTCACGGAGTGTAAGATAGCTTCATGTGAACCTATCTTGTATTGTAGTTGAAATCCAATAAATGAACTTCATTCAAAACAACACGCCAAATGTTATATGCCTACGGAGTGTCATTCCATCTGCGCTGAAAATATATGACGTCAAACGCATACTGTGATGTCATCACATTTGGTGCTACTCCTTATCATTCGTTTGTCATGACGTCACGTTTAGCGGGAATTTGGCACGCTGTACTGTGCGCTAACACCGACTGCTGACATAGTTTTATAGTAGTGTATTGTGCATTTTCACAGCGCATCATTAATAATATTGTGGTATGCGAGAAATATGTTCTAACTTTGCTTGTTCTGAACCCGTTTATCTCGCACTCTTGATAGAAATTAACATCTTACACTCTTCGTGCAAGATGGAATTACTATCACTCGTGCGAGATAAATGTTCAGAACAAACAATATTAGAACTTATTAATCCCTATGATTAATAGTTGTATATTTTATTATACATTTTAATATTTCAACAGTGGGATGAAAGCTCTGCCAGCCATGACGGAATTCGAGGTAGATGGAGCTATGAGCTACTGTATGAAGTATGCTCCGGACCGACGTGGCGGTGGGGGAGGAAACGGCAGGCGGACACTTCAGAGGGCCAGAGTCAGATGGTGACTGGTGTATATGTCTTTGGTCTGACATTGTATATACGTTCTGCCATAAATAAATAATCAATACATGTATACACTTGTGATGTGTTTTGTTTAATACAGGAAGTGTCGCACATTTCATTGGTTGGCAGGAGTCCATAAATTCAGCTTTGTAATCTCGATGTTAGATGTAAGTTTATGACATACGTCGTAAACTTACATCTAACACCGAGATTACAAAGCTGAATTTATGGACTCCTGCCATGTCCTAACCAAATTCCAAACGTCCGAGTTACGTTGGATTTACGTTGGATTTACGTTAGATTTTGGTTGTATATGGAAGTTAGATAGACGTCACTTTGACGTAAATCCAACATCTGGGTCTGACGTAAATCCAACGTAAATCCAACATCTGGATCTGCCGTAAACCTGACGTAAATTAAACGTAAATCAAACATCAGGATCTGACGTAAACCTGACATAAATCCCAACGTAAATCCAACATCTGGATCTGACGTAAATCCAACGTCAGGATTTGATGGTGTGTCAACGTCATTTTCTGACGTAAATCCATCGTCCGGGTCCGACGTTGGATTTACATCAGAAAATGACGTCTATCAGACTTTCATATGGAACCAAAATCAAACGTAAATGCAAGGTTGGGATCCAACATAAATACAACGTAACGCTGACGTCATGTGCCCACTGGGATGGTAAGATGGCCGAATGATTACGTGCTAAACTAGTCCTGGTGAGCTGGCCGACTGATCAAGTGCTAAACTAGTCCTGGTGCGATGGCCAACTGATCAAGTTCTAAACTAGTCCTAGGGCGATGGCCGACTGATCAAGTGCTATACTAATCCTGGTGAGATGGCCGACTGATCAAGGGCTAAACTAGTCCTGGTGCAATGGCCGACTGATCAAGGCTAAACTAGTCCTGGAGCGATGACCGACTGATCAAGTTTTATACTAGTCATGGTAAGATGGCCGAATGATTACGTGCTAAACTAGTCCTGGTGAGCTGGCCGACTGATCAAGTGCTAAACTAGTCCTGGTGCGATGGCCAACTGATCAAGTTCTAAACTAGTCCTAGGGCGATGGCCGACTGATCAAGTGCTATACTAATCCTGGTGAGATGGCCGACTGATCAAGTGCTAAACTAGTCACGGTGCGATGGCCGACTGATAAAATCACATGCCATAATAACTAGATGGCCATGGCCTGCATGTCGTGCCCGCCGAGGCATTTGATAGTACAAATACAACTTTTATTGCAACAAAACTTTAGCTCGTTGACGTAAACACATGAGGCACCCGCCGAGGCTTTGATAGTATACCCAAAAACTTTAACCAAAACAACACTTTAACAAAAAACTTTATCCTGAATGCACGCCAATGTGCCGACTATATCGCTTTGTCTGCAAGCGGGCCCAACACAAACCTTAAGGGAAATTTCAAAGTAATTTGACCTTGACATTGGGCACATATAAATAATAATGAAAATGTGGGTGACAAATACACCGTATGTGAAGTTTCGAGTGAATTGGTGAAGCGGTTTGAGAGATATAGTGTTCTTAAAGGTACATACCCACTCAGTAGGCACAAAATATTCTTTATATCAGAGACATTATCTGAGACATTTTCGGGAAAAATAAACATTAATTCACCATTAATACACATATTTATTGGCATTGTTATACATTTCATATCCAACGTAAATTTCCACACTGCTATCAGGGGCGATAACCGTGTTTCCTTGAAATGTTACCTGACATTACTATTTATTATTTGTATTTATTTTTTGATGTGCAATGATCATAATTTATAATCTGTCGAAAACATTATTTGTTCAGGGGACACATTTAATTAGTATAAGTAATTAAAAAATATCATGCCCCGTTTGCCTATGAAAATAGCGTGATACCACCGCGTGTCACTATCAGTGAAATAAACATTACTAAATGATTATATCCATATAACGGGCACTCGTAATGTTTAGAACTGGTGAAATAGTGACAAAATTCTACACTTATTTAATTCCTACACATAACTTTAATTGTTGTGCCTATTGAGTGGGTATTTACCTTTAATTAGCATAAATAATTAAAAAATATCATGCCTCATTTGAATATGAAAATAGCTTGATACCACCGCTAGTCATTATCAGTAAAATAAATATTACTAAATGCTTATATATGGATAGCGGGCACACGTAAGTTTTAGAACTGGTGGAATAGTGGCACAATTATACTCATTTAATTCCTATAAAGAACTGTTTGTGCATACTAAGTGGGCATGTACCTTTAAAAACTTTAACCTTCAATCAAAAAAAAATTAACCGGACGCATGAAATGACGTACAGAGTGGCCTGCGGTTCTCTTACCAGGCGAATAGCAATTCCTGGAGCTCAGGATTGCAATTCGCGTTCCTATTAACTGCTATTGGACCGCAATCGGACTGCAATCATGTGACTGCGGTCCAAAGAGTTGGTTGCGGAATTGCAATACTTATAGCGCAGTTAGCGCTGCGCTCCGCTTTTAATTGCAGTTTACGCTCTTTTTTTACTTTAAACTGAGAAAGAATGACCGCTTTACGCTGCGCTCTGCGGTCAAACCAGCGGACCGCTCTGCTTGACCAATGCGGCAATAAAATCGAAATAGTTGACAAACGTATCCGTGTTCCAATCCAAAATTTTATCCCATCTATTTCATTCAATGTAACTAGAAAGTGGTATTGGTGATCTGTTTTTTTGGTACGCAAATATAAATTGGCGGGTTATTGCGAGACAAACAGTGAAACATTGACCTTGACAATTTCTTCGACACTTCCGTTCCGAATATCAAGAACACATTAATAGACACCACCATACTCACAATATATTTATTTTCATATAAAAGCAAATGATAATGTGTGGTCTACGGTATAATATGTCAAAACTAAGCATCAATTTTGCGTTTTGTTTCCTTTCTCGTCGGTATCAAATTACGTTTTCCTATTCTGTTAACATTATTTCGACGCGATCCTGTAGTCGACATGAGAATTTCTGAGATCAACACAACTTTTCATTATGTCTTTCAATTTGAAGCTGCAAGGAGACTGTGAATTGCATATTAACCATAATAACATGGTGAACATATTGATAATAATTTTAAAAGAAAAGCATATAATTATTTTAATTTTCGAAACCTGATCATAAAAAAAAATAAAAAAATTCGGAGGACGATTAGAGCAAATTTTGGACTATAGCGTTATTACAAGAATTTAAGTTATATGAATGATTGTCTTTTTATGTCTTTTTAGTTTGATTATCATGATAATAATATCACCTGTGTTTGAATTTAATTTCATCAGAGTTCACTATAAACAATGGCACACCACAACAGTGTTGATGTAATAAAATTTATTTAACTTAGATGTTACACAATACTGATAAAATAAGGGGGTAACCTTATATATCAGTGTATGAGAGTACGTTTCGTATGGTTATTGTATGAATGTTTGGTATTATTTTCAAGGCTAATGATTGGAGATGATTTTTGATAAAAATTAAAAACTAACTTTGCTGTGGTGTTCTACTTTTGGAGTTATGAACATGATTACGAGTCCGCAGAAGCTAACCCGAAATTAATTTTGTGGTGATTTTTGCTGTTTTATTTGTCCGGAAGAGAGGAAAGTTTAGATAGGGATATTTAAGACTCTGGGATGTATGCAGTGGGTGATTACCGTCAATATGACACCAAACAATGATTACTGTGGCATATATTAGTGTATATAGGTGTATTTTAATGATTTTTAAAATGTCGCGAATCGCGTCGACACCCGGACGCATAAAATTGGCCATAAATCGGTAATGCACACATATCCAGAACTAAAACCGGGCATTCCATATCCCCAGAGTACCCATCTACCCACGTATAAAGGTTTTAGGCATGTACACTAATGCGTGAACAGAATTTACAAAATGGACCTCTCGTTCCTGAACTAAGTGTACACAGGGCCATGATGAAAACACGATTTATTTTATAGTACATTACAATCCATAATAATAATAATATGCAAATTATCTCGTTACAGGACACGGAATTGGTGGCCAGTACAGCTTCAATGTATGATCATGTACTTATGCAATAAAATAATCTAACATTTATTATGTTTTGATATGAGATTTATTAAACTCGTTGACTGATTGCACAAATACGGAGCCCGAAATAACAATTTGTTGCCTCAATTTAGCAATTCGTTCACACGCATTAACATTTCGTTCCCACGATATAACAATACCTTCTCGCGAAATAACAATTATTTCACTCAATTTAACAATTCGTTCCCACGAATTAACAATTCGTTCCCTGAATTTAACAATCCGTTCACACGAAATAACAATTCGTTCCCACGGGAACGAATTAATAAAACTAATCCATATCCCCAGCGGGGCTCCGTACATAAGAAACACGACAGCTTAGGCTTGACACGATCTAGTATCGTATATAATACATCTTTACATTCAATATACAGAGGATCTTTCATGAGTGATGATTTAATATGATATTTATTAAACGGGTTTACTGATTTCATAAGAAACGAGGCAATGATATTAATACATATACAATGATATTAATAAATCTAACATTAAATCGACACAAATGTTAGATTATAAGTATTGCATAAGCACAACCTAATATGTTGAAACTAGCCTAGCCGATGAATTCCTACAGCTTGCGAGCTGGCTACGGACGGTACGGGAGTAGATTGCAAGAGAAACCTTTCGCAACTATTGCGAGCCGATCCTGATAAACGTGATATTAACATACGCTAGCAATGTATTCTATGTATCAGGTAATGTTTCATAGTGAGCGATAATGGGCATGGTTATCGTTGAAAATATTTTATATGATTTATTTGTGTTTAACGGCAAATTAACTAATGCCATTTAAGGCCGGGCCAACGGGTTCGATCCTGCATTTAAGCTACTGCATAGGGGGAAAAAATCCCCAAATCAGAACGGAATATTTACATCGAAATAAACATATATTCAGCCCTGAAATTAGAATAACCTGACTAGCTGCCAGGTCCATACCACACCAAAGTCACTGGGCCCCTTCCCCTAAATGTAATACCGGTAGGATTACTCTTACAATGGGTAAAACCAGATTCAACTCACACATACAAGAAAGCCAAAGACGTAACAGATGGCCAATCCAGGTATCTGGTCAGAATTCCGGTAAGGATGAAACCCGATCGTTAAAATATCCATGATCGCATTCTTCCAACCAACATACCAACCACCACATCGTTGATTGGAACGCGGATTTGTTTCCATGACGCTATTCCACTGACGTGATTCGGTAACGTCATGTCACGCCGTTCGACCAATGAAACGTCAGTTATCAATTAGTTGTAACCCTGATATGTGTAGCAAGGCATCGCCTGATACATGCACAGCAATTTGTTAATAGTCAGCACGTAATCGGCCAATATAGCTCGTTACCAGATGAATACCGGGTTTGGAAGGCCCACGAGCCAATTCCTACTCTTAAATATAACCTAAATAAAATAAATACCCGTCTATTTCAGAATCGGCATGCGATGCCTAGGACACGGCGGAAAAGGGCTCGTCCGCCGTTGGTGTGCTCAAAACAGGATATTTACCCAGGACTGCTCACCTATGTGTCCCGTGTTTTTGGGTTTGAAGTTATCAGACTGTGGAAGCTGCACGGCGTGCTAGGCTCTACATATATAGCTGATTTCATTTGTCTGCGCTAATTATGCCAATTTGTGTCAATTTATTCATTTCAAAATTCTTGAATATTGTAATTGAAGTCAGGCAGATTGATTGACATAGTCTGAGTTGTTTTACAGCTCAGGCTCAGTCAATACAACTGCTTGATTGCGATTTGATTTCGATTTGTCAATACATGTTCAGAAACGTTGACATCTGGGCAATATTAACGCGGGCGGTTATGTATGAGTAATATCGAGGGAGTCAAAATGATACCCGCAACCATTGTGTCGTTATTGAACGGTATTGTAGCTCCCACCACCAACACAAGTTGGTGGCGGTATTTAATGAGACAAAGTGGTCTTGTAGTCCCAATTATATTGGAGATTGGCATACCAGATCCGAGTCACTGCTATGTCCACCATGCGGTGGCACTCAGGCTACGCATCGACTGGTTAACAAGGAATTACGTGCTTGTAAGTATTATCGTTTAGTAATAATTCAAATCAGAAAGTCAGTTATAAAGATGAAACCGATATTGTATCAACGTTAAACAGCGTTCCTATCCGACCGCTGCAGTGTATTTAACCTTATCGAGGCAACGGTGTGTATTGATTTAAGCACACACAGTAGTAGTAGGGAACAGTTTTTATAGTCTCCGATGCATCTGCATCCAGGGTGGAGGGTGGAAATACAAACTGTTCCCTACTTGGACAGTTTGTGGTTTATTGAAATGTATGGTGACATACTCACGGTGGTGTAACTTTTCCTCCCACTTTATCACCCACTTTTAACCTAAATTTATCCCAATCAGTATTCTCAATCTTGGGAAGGTTGGCACGTGCTTTCGTTCTAATAGTATTTTTTAAATCCTCATATCGAGAAATATCCTCCACCACCGATTCGAACTCGAGATCAGATATATTGTTATCGGCCAACGCTTTGGACACGATAACGTCGATGCTATTTTTCTTAGACCTCGCGAGAACCGATATTCTGTCGTGCTTTCTACTTTCATTTTCGAATTTTCTTCCCACCACTCTGAACGCCATACATAACAACTCCGACCCAGTGGCTACACCACTCAAACCCGCGGCAATTGGAATTGCCACGATTGTAGATAACAATGCAGCGGTTCCGGCCCCACCCATTATAAAAATTGCTGCCAGCACGGTGCTCACCCCCCCCCCCCACTATATTTGCAGCTCGTCTATATTTTTTAGCATTCACCCTGCGAGTTTCCCCCTCTTGTTTTAGAATATCCTGAATCGCGACGATATTGTCCAACCTACAATCTGAACTTCTTTCGCCAAAACCAATATCATCCAATCTGCGATTGGGGTCCAACATTGTTGGTATTGGAAGCGTGCTCGGAAGCGGTGATTCGTTCATGTTATTTGTGATGACCGCGCCCACAGGCTTACCACTAGCATAAACCGAACAGATCGCCATTCGTCGAACCGTACCTGGAGATGTGATGACGGATCCCCCATATATATTGCTCGCTTTGGCACCGAATGAATATTCATAGTTAAGTAAGTTCTGCATGATCCTCTTCCCCAACTTGGATTATTTTGCCTCCGAGATTCTTAAGTCCTGTATGGGCCTATTTTCGAACTTGTGCAGTCACCGTCAGGACGTCTACTCTGAGCTTTGCTATACTCCTGCGAATCTTTTTTTGTGGCCTCCGGTATAGTTGTATTGATCAGTGATCTGGTCTTTCCGGTAGTTAAAAAGTCGCTCTCTGTCGGGATGAATCCCCCTTCTGCCGGTTCCAAATTCTTTGAATTTATATCTGTCACCCTATCCCGTTCAAGGGAAGAACTACCTGGTCCGTATATACTCATAATGTTTGTTGTTATAAATTATATTACGAACTTGTGTCTAATTCTAATTTTCTTAAAATCAATTAATTTGAAATTTCTAGGACGACCGAAATCGTGTAATAGCTCTTCCACTCTCTCGCTTGATCATCAAGAATAGAGACCGCAAATTCGTGGATATGTCCCGATTCCAAAACTTTCATCTCGGGACGTGGGAAGTCTAAGGTCACAGTCTCCCCAAAGAAACAATCACTGGCTTGCACGGTTTTCAGTAATGTGCTGGGAGATCCGTCTAACATGTTGTACGATGTGTTCACCCGATCCAGGTGTACCCTGATTTTTTCGTGAGGGCGAAGTCCACCGGGTTATCACCGACGTACTCACCCGAGACAAACACTCCTTTATTTGCGGAGTATGTCTCTCTCAAACCGAGTTGAATACCCAACATCGCGGAGATCATTATCTGGCGGTCTGAGCTGATCGTCATTGTTGCAAGTCCGGTAGCCTTCGATACTGTGAGGTTAACTATACCGTCAAGCTCTGTGGAAACAAAGTCTATGAGCTGTCTTATTCCCCACAGTCCGTGAGGCAGCTTTACACCTACTTGTTGTCCATCCTTCACATAGTAAAACAGATCGCGCTCCCCCGAGTTTCGCCACCCAACCGTGAAGGTTATTGAACATTAGTGATAGTAGCAAACATAATAAACTCTGATTAAAATGTCGTTGAATACCAAGGTATTTAGCTTTAATTCAAAGGCAAAGTACGATGGGGGAGGTGTGTACTACTTAACGGTAGGAATCAACTACTTAATTAGAGAACTCATAAACCAAACAATAAGAGTAAATCTAGTTTGTAAAGACGCGAACAAAGCCAAAGCGCTTGAGGAGACAAAACAAAAGGGTTGTGTTGAGGCCCGTACATCTATCGAGGAGCTTACCGCATTTGATACAACATTTTTAAACATATTTGATAATTATAGGATGCCCAAAATTACTACCCAAGAAACCGTAGACGCGTGGAAAGCAAGACCGATGCATTTTTGGCAGAATTCTATAACCCCAAAATCACAAAGGTAGAGGTGACGATCGAGGGAGTTCCCAATCAACTCTACAGCGCGGGCCTTCGCGCGCAACAGCAGTGGGACGAAGTCAGAAAGCAGTTTGCTGCTGGCTCTAAGTGTGACCCAGAGGTTTCCGCTGTTGCCAAAGACCTGCAGCTCTCGAACGTCTCCCTCGAGCAGTTCCTGACTAGCAAATACGCGTTATGGTTAGACATGCGAGTCATTGACGACGACCAAATGCACGGCGGTAGTTGACGCCAAATTGAGAACGCTAGCGAGGGTGTGACGATCCAGATAACCAAAGAGGCGGATGGAGCTGGGCCATTGAACGTGTTTCTATATATAATCACAGACACACAACTCAACATCGAAGATGGTCGATACGTCTCAGCAGTCTACTGATTTAATAAAAAAATCATCTAACGATTTATTAATAAATCAATACCAATTCACGATTGGAGATTTAACTCTACCTTCAAACTTTAAAGTTTGTGATGCCCACTCTGCCATAATATGTGGGCAGACAGGATGCGGAAAAATAATTTTCATCCTCGACTTGCTCGAGGGGTCCTGCCCTGATATCTTTCGACACAGTGTGATCCTGTGTCCCACTGTGCGGCACAACAATACTTATCAGCGGCGCCCGTGGATATGGACCGACCCTGAGGTATACGTTATTGACTCCGGCGACAGACTTCACGATTGGCTGCGTGGTTTATACCAAAGATTCCAGGGCGAGCCCACCCTATACGTGATTGATGACTGCTCGGCCAAGGCGGCGATGACCAAAAAGAAGGACATGCTCTCCCAACTCCCATTTTCTGGCCGCCAAGTGGGGCAAAGCGTATGGATCTTCACTCAGAAGTACAACGCCGTCCTCAAGGATCTGCGCGAGCAAACGAAATGGGTCGTCCTCTTTCACTGCAAGGACCGAGACTCATTGGGTGACTGTCTTCGAGAGAACGACGTTATCCCAACGCGCGAGGAGCGCCTGGAGGTTCGACAGATGCTTTCGGAAACTAAGCACGCCAAGCTTCTGCTAAAGACTTATCAACTAACTGCTTACAAGTTATCAATTAATTTTATAATTAATTAGTAACTGCTGAGCAAATGCTTAACAATGCTGAGCAATTGCTGAAAAATGCTGAAGAAATGCTTAACAAATGTTGAACAAATGCTGAACAATGGTTAACAATGTTAACAATTTGGTGCTCCGCTGCGAGCTTTGTTGTGAGCATAACGGTGATCAGTATCGGGTGGTGCGCTTGGCAATATGTTAAAGCTATGAGACTTGTAAGAATAGTTAAATTAATTTTAAGAACATTAGCAATAATGAACTGCGACGAACTTGTCGATCAGCTAATGGAAGAAACCTCAACTCCGACTGCCGACACGGTATCTTTCCTGAAAGATAATGAAACATCAACTCCGACAGAGCAATCGGGTTCAACAGTGTTGAGTGCAACACCTGGCGATTCGAATGAAAATGCTGCGCGACGAGAGCGGCTAGCTGCGCTGGTTGCTGGGGGACAATCGGAGCATTATCTCGGTAGGCGTCTCTCAGTTTGTCAGGTGGATAAGATGTCAGATGTAGAGGTTGATAAAATGTATGCGCGTAACGAATCTAGGTTAGGTGCGGAGATGACAAAAACTCTTGGATCAGCGGCTATTCATTTGTACGCAACCGCCGTTAGTATACTTCTCCCTATACCAAACACCGCGGGATTGATTCGCGATCTAGAAACTGACCCTTTGATAGGACGCACTCTTAGAACAGCCTGCTGCTCAATTTATCACATGTTTGGAATGTACTTAGCTCCGCTGACAACCGCGTCGACCACGGATAAACACTGTCAATTTGGACATATATGCCCACGAACTATAAGCCCTAATATTATAAATGATGACACAAGACGCACCTGCGAGAGTGACGGAACCACAATCTCCAACTTCAACACTGTTGAACCCGATTGCTCTTCCAACTCCGATTGATCCTCCAATTGCACGACACAAAACCCAAAAAGACAGGCAGCTGGGCGGACAGCGGCTGCCACCCGAAAAAGTAAACAAGATAAAATACTCGCCGAGCTTCGAAACGCCAAACAGTCGTTGCAATCGGGGATTACGACACCTCATATACAATCAGAAGATCAATCGGGGAGTGCTGTAGCTTCTACCCCCTATTACCTCAACATTGTTGAACCTGATTGGAAAATCATCCCGTGGGTTGTTGGTTGTGGTCTGGCAGTTGTGGGCACCGTGTGTGTGTGGAAATACCTTTCGAGACAACCCCCAACCTCAACACTGTTGAACCCGAGCATGTTGGAGGCGGTTCCAAAAAAAGCTACGAAACACCAATCGCAATTGGATGCGGCCCATTTTAACATTAAACGCGATCCATTTTATATGCAATAAATATAATGGCTGGAAACGATGGTGAAATGATAGTGAATGCGCTGTATCACGCCGTGGTGATATCGGGTCTCACTGTCGGATATGCTCGACTATCAAAGATGGCCTTCGGAGGGCCAGCTCCCAAATTGGATATGACCGTGAGAGACGTAGGGTTCGTGACCTTAGATGTAGCGGCCGCAGTTTGGACCCGAGATTATCTAATTAAAGCTGGAATTCTACCAGCTAATATATGGAAATATATGGCTTCGATCTTAATGATGATAGGTGGTTCGATTTTGAACGGAGGGGCGTTCGGCGGTAGCAACTATTTATTCTCGTTAATAGGAGCACACTCGGGTGAGGAGAAAAAGCGTCACGATTTAGCTGTAGAACAGTTCAATAGTTCAAAGGAAGCATGGGCGGAAAAACGAACCACCCGTGTGGACTGGTTCATCGAAGAGCTTCGCAGCGAGAGTCACGCCGTGCCGACCAGGGGATCGTGGAGCGGTTAAATCGAACCCTGGCTGAGAAGTTGTTCGGACATCAATACGCCAAAGAGCTTGTAGATCCTCATTCGCGATAGACCGAGTGGGTGACCAAGCTGCCCGCCGTGGTCTCCGTACTGAACGTCGAGGTGACCAGATTGATCGGTAAGAAGCCCCTAGATGCCATGAAGGCGAAAACGGTGGCGCACAAACCATCCGCCGTCTCGCGCGGGCGCCCCATTGGTTTAGAGGAGAAACGACTTACATCGGATGTTGACGTCCGGTACCTCTATCAACCGGGAGAGCTCGAAGGTGGCCGCCGACGCGCGACTGATCCCGTGTGGTCTCTCAATGTATATCATCTAGATCGATCTATTACCAAACCCGATGAGCCCGTGCTCTACTATTTGGATGGTGGTCCATCTCGCGGGTTTGTTCGCGAAGAACTTCTTCCGGTGCCTTCTGACACCCAGCTGTCTCCGGTCTGTCCGTCGTTATAGTCGGTCAGGCTCTCGTCAGAGCCTTTAGTATTCTCCCCTTTCTTAGAGTACTTTTTTGTGTTTACCTATTTTAGAGGCTCTGTGTGTACCCCGTATTTCATCACTCTCCTTTGTAGTACGCCGACAGCCACAGTTTACTCTGGGTGTATGTTTTCATTACTCCACCGTTCATACGGAACCCTATATTTTTAGCCACATCTCTATGGCCTTCCAATGCGTTCTTATATCTATTCCAACTCACGCTGTTGGTTCTCTTACTCATTCCCTTAGAGGAATGCTTCACTACGCCCTGGGCTGGTTGTGTGGCCAGCACGCGTCGTTGGTGCCTGGCCGGATGCCACTTGGAGTCTTCGCTCTCAGCCAGCTTTTCTACGAAGTAACACTTACTGGATAGCGCTATAGCTCTGTCTCCTTGGAACTCCATCTTGAACAGCCCAGGTTCCCTGTTACTCCATTGATCCCATGCGAGCCAGTTGCGCTTATCTTTCTCGTATGTCACACGTTGTCTATGCTTCACGAGCGCGTCTAGGCTTTCATCGTTAGCTGTACTATCCGGTTTAGCAGTCACACCTATGTACATGCTGTCCGTATCCATCTGAATTAGTTCAAAGTCCTTTCTCGATACGTACTTGTCTAGGAAGTCGTAATAGAACTCTAACATTCTCAGCTTGGCTAGTTGGTACACGGCTATCCCACAGTGAAACGGTCTCTTAAAAACACACTTAGCCTTCCTACTAGATATCTCGTACGCGTCTCCGATCTCTTCCAGATCTTTGAAGAACGCTGAGCGTAGTGCTTTATCCACTCAGCTCTCATTTTTAGTGTACGTAGTGTTAAGGTGTCGCTCTGGTGCCTCAATCATCTTACCACAGCACGAATTACCAACCAACTTCATTATTTCAGCTACCGGCTTCTTCGACTCATCTACGTCACGGTCCTCCTAGCCGCAGTCACCTCTTCGACAAACCACGCGAAGGGTTTTCCAGCTTCGTATTCTAGGATCCTGTGGAGGCCTGTTATCACTAGCCCGTGCTCTAGATACCACTTCAACAGCGGGGCATACAGTAGCATCTTTTTTGAAGACTGCATGCCCACTAATTTGTGTCCGCCTCCTCGATTCCTGCCTGTCTTTTTCAGATACTGGAGCATGTGCTCTGGAACATCCAACTCTTCAATTACCCTGTTTATGAAAAGCGGAGACATCTCTTCAAACTTTTATCTCAGGCTCTCGGGGACTTCTATATCCACCTCGGCAAACCCTAACCAGTAATCGCTTACCCTGTGTACCAGTTGACAGAACTTGTCTATGATATTTTGGTCGTGGGGCGTCTTATTGTAGTGTATTGTCGACAGATACAAGTCGTTAGCGTCGTATCCGAGGACTGCCTGACACGGTTTCCCTTCACCCTTACTGTTTGGGCGTATCTTTGAAACACCTGCCTCGACGTATCTGGTGAACACGATAGACGGTCCTCCGACTAGAGCTCCCTGCAACATCTCGTACGGTCTCTTTCTCTGGGGCATACAGCTGGCCAGTCTTCGGTCCGGATCCAGCTTTTCCCGAGATACCAGCACTTGCCGACGCCGTTCCTCGCATGATATATTGGATGGCTACTCCTGGCAGGGTAACGGCGTCTTTGAATAGATCTACTCCTCTATGTTTGTAAAAGTCACACATCTTACCTAATGCCTCTAGAAAATGTGACACGTCGAGATCGTTGTAGTATCTCACCCAGTCCTTAGATGTTCTCATTCCTTTCTCCTCAAAAATTCTCCTGCACTCCTCCAACTGCTCCTCGGTTACCAGCATCTCACATCTGAGTTTAGAATACCAATGCTCTATGTCAGGGAGCCCTTGATAGTCTAGCTTGCTTACAGAATCAAACCACTCATACGGGAAGAAAGACTTTTGAGATGAGCAGTCGTATGCCTTAATCCACTTATCGTAAATGACTCCCGGACCAAGATACAGGAGAACGTCCATGAATCTGAAATCCGGAGTGAATAGGAATATGGTATCGTTAGTCCGCTTGCCTACCATAACTTTCGTGGTCGTGTCTGCCAGCTTGCCCACCAGATGTTTCTTGATGAGGTTGATGTCATACCTACTGCAGTTGAAACCCAACACTGGGACCTGATCTACCCACGTGTTTATCTCATCCACTTGGCGAGGCCTGAGGTGCTCCGTGTCCTCGAACCTGTACCGGCGACCCACTTCTTCGCGAATGTCCCTACCCCTCTCCTGCAGATCTTCTATGAACTTCCTTACCATTTTGGCATGATCCATGTCACAGATGTGAGATACGGTTCCGGACAGGCTGTCCCCTATGCTAACGCTTACGGGCACGTGCTCTGTCTCGTACGATAGGTCTGGCGTTTGGTCGGTCCTCCCTTCCTTACTCAGATACGCTTCAAAATATTATACTATCTGGTACGGGTACAGTGTGGTGGGACATCCTGTCTTAATCTTAGCGCCGGTTATGTTATACTTACACTCCCACATTATAACTAGGTTAACTCCTGCTTCACGGATCTCTTTATCCCGCTTGTTGCTGGTGCGAAACTCGTACCATCTCGCCGGATGATGTTTCGGACAGCCGTGCCAGAAACACCCGTGATACTGGTACACCGTGCTATTTTCCTTGCAGCATCCATCTACTGGAGATCCACAGATCCACCTCTCTCCGCCGTGCCCAGACTGCTCGTGGTGGATGTGCACGTTCTCTTCACTCTCGCCATCCAATCAAGTGCCCCTAGGCTTCCAGCACTCTTTGGGTAGAAGGCCTTCTCGAACGCGGAGCGAGGGTGTTCGATAACTTTCCCTTCGCATACGGCGTGTGTCTCGCCCTTCATGCACTTGGGTCCGTGCAGAGTAACGTTACTAGCCTTCGTGAACCTCTGTTTTCAAGTGTCGTCGGCGTACGTTTTCGACAGACCTTTTAGGTTTTTTTATCAGGAACGCGTGTTTTTTTTTAGATGCCTTTCGTCATATGCTTCGTACCTACCTCCTCATAGTGTGCTGGTGCCTTCCTCAACCACCATATTCCACTCTCGGTTGGCTGATATACTTCTATACCCACCTTAAACTTCTCCTCAACCTTTTTCAGCTCATCTAGCGGAATAGGCCCAGGCTCTCTCTTACCGAAATACTTAGCACTCATCTCTCTGGCTTGGGCGTTACATTTGTCTGATCGCGCCCCACCGTGAATGGCCAGGCACCTGAATAGACACAGCTCATCGTTGTATTTGTCTAACGAGTACATACCTTTCTTATTCCTCAACCAGTCTGGGAGAGGTCCACCAGCGGCGTGTTTGGAAGTCAGCCCGAGATCTACTCCTCGTGTTCCCTGCACTAGTTTTATATAAACCTGCTCCCACCTCACGAACGTCCATTTCGTGTTGGGCCTCTCGACTTTATCTATATCCATCCTCTTTTTCTCGTTATCTTTCGCCAATTTCTCTACTTCACCTAAGGAGTCCATCCACATACTCCCCCCCTGATTCTTATTAAATATTATCGTCTTTGCGCGACCTATGTGATATTTTTCCTCAATGTGTTGTAGTTTGTAGAAGTATGAATATCTTAGGTGGAAGTTTGTTGTCAGATGAGAAGTTAATTTCTCTACTATCCTATCAGGTATTTCTTTTTCTACGTGTTTCCTAAATGAGAACGTTAACGTGCGTCTACCCTGCTCGACTTTCTCCATCTCTTCGTCTCTAACCGCTAGAATAGCCTCGCCCTCGTCAGCTATCGCGTGTAGGAGGGTGGTTTTAAGCTTACGCTTTGGTTTAGTTACGGCGGGGGAAGCCGGCAGGGCGGCCGTTCTCAGTCCAATTATACTCTCTACTTGTAATCGTTTTCCTATTTGAGTGGTTAACTCCTGAGACTCCAAGACGGCATTTGTGAGGGCACCTCTGGAGTATGCCCTACCTACTCGACGTGTAAACGCCTCATTCTTTATGGCGTTTGTCAGCTTATTTAACCCATGAACGCGCAGACGGTTGCTATAGACAATACCAAGATATTCGGCTTCTCTTCTCAAACTTTCTATTTCTGCTATAGTTTCTGGCGTTATCATATTTTCTTGTATATACTTTTGTTATAACCTATGAAATTTATCTATTCAATTGGACGTGAAAAATTTACATCATATTTTTTTCGCGTCCAATTGAACATATACATATACATATATAATGGAGTGTGTGATCTGTTGTAAGACTTGCGTGTAAAGACTATCTACGAAGGCATCTATCGAGACTTAGAAAATTTGCTTGTGTCGCCCCACAATTCCAATGCCCCAGATGCCCTTGTAAATTCGTTAGTGCCCAAACTCTTTGTAGACATAAGTATATGCGCTGCCAGGTGGCTAAAGGTGACCGTGGTAGACTAGAGTTGGTAGAATTAGTTGCTGATCTACGGAATAAATTAGCTATATTGGAGGAGGAAAATGCGGTGTTGGAATATAAAATATCACAATCTCCAATATAATTGGGACTATAAGACCACTTTTTTTCATTAAATACCACCACCAACTTTTGTTCAATAACGACACAATGGTTACGGGTATCATTTTGAATCCCTCTATACTACTGTATGTTATTTGATTGCATGTGACGAGCTGGAAAGGTATATGTTATTATTTTAATACTAATTTTTTTATTAGATTTTCGCCCATATGCTCTTTATCAAAATAGCTGTATACATGTTATTTTAATAATCACTCGTTGTATTAAACGTTCGACCACATGGTCTTTATAAAAATAGTGCAAAAGCATATTATTTTAATAGGCATTTGTTTAATTAAATGTACTTCCCTTATGAGGTTAATGGAACTTACTGGATTATGAATTGATAGGCTATTTGATTTTCTGTGGATATATTCAAGAGTTCCGTAGCGTGCGATATTGCGCGACTTTAGGAGCACAATATCGCACAGGTGGAAGACTCGGACCTATGACTCCAAACAAATGTATATTAAAATAATCCCATTACCCCACCCACTTGGTCTCGTACAGTACCATCTTCTATATAGAAAGGTGACAAACAGTATGGCTATTATAGAAAGAGCCCTCTCTGTTCCGACTCGCACAAACACAATAAACATCGATTAAATGTATTATTTCTGTCTCTGGTAATCGAAAAAGGTATTAGGTGTGTGAATATACTCACTTCAAATCGCTGTTTCCAGCATTTTTTCAGTTATTCACATTTTGCATACCCCATCCAAAGCGAAATTTGCGTGTACGAAAGAATCTCACACATAATTGGAGGCCGTTCGGCGTGGATTTATCAGTCATATTTGGCAGATAGCTGATCGCCAGCTCAAACTAATGTCATGCACCATGACCATATACATTAGAAACTCCAACCATACAAAGTTCGTCCAATTGTGATTTTTCACCGATCTAAAAAACACATTTTTTCTAATTCCATTGTCTTTCATTGATGATTATGTCTTCCGGAATTCCGAAATAGGTTGAATGACGTCATCACAGTTTAGATTTAGCCAATCAGAGATGTTCTTACATAAACGCATCGGTGGTTGTATTATGGAAGATGTGCATTGACTCGGTTCCAGATAATGAACGAAATTAGACAAAACAGTGTTTTTTTAGATCGGTGAAAGATCACAATTGGTCATTGATCATATTGCTATGCTATTTAGGTTCCGTTCTTCCATACGTATGTACATCCGTTCATCGTTACGTACGCACACATACGTACATTCGTCGACGAAATTGTAAGAGTTTTTCCATCATGCCGTAAGTTCAATATTACTAGATGGATTACTTAAACATGTTTACACTTCATGTATGTGGAAATATGTTATGCCCTCACCCGACAATTAATATGATCTTCACCTTTCTGACCTTTATAATGTCGCTGAATGGTGTAAAGCTGTTTGTAAGAGTGTCTCCATCATGTCTTAACCAGTGGATGGACTACTTTAATATTCGATCATTTGATACAGGTAGACATATTTGAAACGCTCACGCTCGCATTGTCATGACGGTGACATGTTTTACATTCACATGGTCGCTGAAACAGTTAGCCATGTTTGCGTCAACATGTATGTAAGAGTATTTAAGAGTTTGTTATTATGCCATAACTTATACATAGTATCAATTATTTATTTCATATTTGGAAACTTGATACATGTGAAACAGACAGTACATGTAGCACCATGTTTCAGAATGCGTAGTTCGTATTGCACTGTCGTGCACATGATAGCAATTATCTTAGTTATTAGATGGGTGTTAGATATGGCACAATCAATTCACATATGTTGAGCACGTTTTATAGCAGCAGTGGAATTTTTTTTCTATTTTTGTTTTATAATAACGAACTAAAATAGCTGTCTTTCCTTTTTTTGTCAAAATTGGTTAATGCATGTATATTTACATATTGCCATACATAATACATTTACCGGGTATCGCAGGAAGCATAAACTAGGAGCATAAAGCAAGAATAACATCCCATTTTATGCTAATGGCAGTACTAATTATGTTTGTTATGTCTTGGTTCTTGCAGCCTGTGATACCAAATTACACGTTAGGTAGAGGATTTGTATAAGCTTGCTTTCAATGCAATCTCATTTGTATAATTATGTACATACTACGATTGATGCCTTACTTGTAAATAATATACAATTAAAATATGTTTAAACTAACATTTTAAAGACACACGGTTATCGCCCCTGATATCAATTAGTTCCCTCGAAATAACAATTAGTTCCCATGATATAACAATTAATTCCCTGGAATTAACAATCCGTGGGAACGAATTGTTAAATTGAGGGAAAAAATTGCTAATTCGTGGGAATGAATTGTTATATTGTTGGAACGAATTGTTAATTCGAGGGAACGAATTGATATCAGGGGAGATAACCGTGTTTCCTTAAAATGTTAAGGCGCGGCTCCGTAGGCAACTGTAAGATTTGATGTATTCAATACACCTGCAGCCGATTTCACCAAAATTGCTAAGCATATTTATCTAGCTAAGTATACTTTGACGAACTAATCATTTATGTTTCTCAAAATGCATTATTTCATAGAGAACTAACGACAGCAAATATTTGATGATCAAAACTATGCAGAATTAGTATATTAAATGTATTACATTATCACAGCCAAAATGGCTGTGATAATGTAATAAATTCAGTATAATAAAAATTAATACATGCATCCTTAAATTGAATATTTCACCCTCAAAATGTACTTAGCTAGATACGCAGTCGTTTCTGTCAAAATGTTCCGGGTTTATACGTGTACAAAGTGTTGTGCGTTGCGTATCCGTGTACAACGGTTGTAAACGTATACAACGGTTGTAAACAACGCATTGAGTTTCAAAAGCGTGTAATCCGTGTACAACGGTTGTAAACGTATACAACGGTTGTTATGGTTGTAAACGTATACAACGCTAAGGTAAACCGTTTAAACGATTTAACGATTTCTTTGACGAACTGTTACACGCTTCTACATGTACACAGCACCGTACAGATGAAACCGTGTTATACGTATAACACGTTTCCACGGGTTTTAACGCATTACACGTGTTGGTATGCCAAACGTGTATCGCGTAGAATGCGCATGCTCAGATCGTTCTTCGTGTGTGTATATATACTTCTAGACTCAGCAGGGCTTCTAAAATTTTCAGTTTTCCGGTTCTGGACCGATTTTTGAACTCTCAGACCGATTGAGATTTGAAAACTAGTCTTAAAAATCGGTCAGAGAAAAATTGCCAGTCGGCTGCTATTTCGCTATAAACATGATAAACCTTGTAAATTTACCGGTTTTGACCACCAAGTAATTTATGACACATATCCGCGGGCCATATCCGTGTTAAACCAGTGTGCAGCTCGCTGTGTATTCAGTTTCGCTAAATATCGATTTTTCTTAACACACGCGTGGGACAGGTGCATAGCGGATTAGTGACTGACATAGACTGGCTTCAGTATAAAGATACGAGAGTTCCTAGAATCGCCATTTCTGATGATGTTAAAATAAAATAAAGAAACCATGCACTGTGTTTACCTGTGTTCGTAATATTTAACCCCAGGTAACTGACACGGACTATCCGCCCGGGCTATTCCATATTAAGTTAGGAAATGTTACATTACGCTGTATTAGGGGTCATTTTTGTTTATATAAAATGTACATGTACGTAGGAATGCCGCAGATCCTGATGAGCCGGCTCACGTGATCTACAATTCGCAAACATTTTGATAGTTTGAAGTTTGTTTATTGAATAATATAGGCCACCGGGCCACAATAATAAACGACAAGGTACATCTTTGCGAATAATGTGTGTCAGTTATGTTGGCTGAACGGAATTTTACGCTGAAAACGTGGTTTCAAGTTAGATTCTACTCATCATTCGCATTGGTTCGTGTTATAGATCAGTGTGTGTATTCCATTAGTAAGTAATGCAACTATGTATTGACATTAACTGGCACTCGTGGCACGGAAATTGTCGAGTTTATGCACATTTCGCGCCATTTTTTGTATAATAAAGGTTATGTTTACTGGTGTTTCGTGAAGCTCTGAAAGTTTTCACGAGTGATTATATAGTTTTCCAGTATATATCAACACCTTGAAAACACGTTTAAACATGTTTCTTCGTTGCGCATGGTAGATTAGCGTTGCGCAAAGCCTTCAACGTTTATAGGTCATTCCCGGGATAACATGCTTCAGTTATTATTTTTGGCGCCATGTTTTATCGACGCTTGCTGCAAGATAACTCTGTAGGTCTTGTCCCAATAAGACAGTTAGTCAATGCTAGCCTGCTCTTTGATCGTGGGTTATGACTATTGTGATTCTAAAGATTATTATGGTCGGATGGTGATCAGATATGCCCCGTGGTAACTTGTGTAACGTGTGTGACTTGAGTATCATACCATATTCACACCGAGAATGAAACAAGTTGACTGATGCATACACAAATGTGGCTGTGACTGGAGAAATGGGGCTTATGGGATTTGTGACCAGTGTTGTTCTTGATCAAATAGCATACTCATGTAGCCGGATAACGATCTGTATGCTTGTCAGATGCATGATGGGTGTTTCATCGATGGAGTAGTGAAAAGTGCAGATCCTGATCAGACTGTGCGGATACCCAGGCTGATCTGGATCTACACTGGTCGCAAAACCCATAAGCCCCATTTCTCACAGCCACATATTCGACATTACACTCAGAATTTGCCTGGGTGTGTGAAATAAATTCAAAAACATTTTCTTGCCACATTTGTGTTTATTTCACGGTTCTTCAAATGGTAGTGACCAATTTAAGAAGGCATTCATATTTTGCATCAGACAAACACATGCACATGTAGAATGTTTTACATAATGAAAAATGTAAATGCTTTGATTTAACGGCGGCACTGGCTCGATGACCTTGCATGTCGGGACCGACTATTTATGTTCCCCCATCCGAAAAGACTAGGCTAGCACGAAGTTTTCTTGCCCAAGGACACGCCGAAACTGCCATTCGGGGCAGGTCGAGGTGTGAAGCAAACCCGGGGTCTCCCGATCCGCAGTCTGCCTACTGAGTTAATCTGGTCATCTTATTTACATAATGTAAGTCAATATATTGAGTTTGTACTAGTACGAAGCACGGTTGGCAAATATTTGCAGTTTTATCCGATTGCAAAACTTCAGTTTTCCCATCAGGTAATTCCCTGCTACTTAACATATCAACCCCAGTGTGTGCGACCGGCATTTAAATGCCGTGATATATTATTAAGATATATTGCATGATTACATTCCACGAAAATCATTGTATGCTGTGATGGTCGGACACCATAATAAATGACTTTAATCTGTGATATACATCAAATTGCACACTTCTGTGATACGGCTTATGGCAGTGGAGACCAGTGTAGCTCCTGCGCCATAAAACCAGCATGCAAATGATTTAGCTCATTGCATGCTCCTGATCTGTTGCCAGGTGTAACAGGTGGAAGATACATTAACAAATTATCGAACACCTACCCCATCCAAATATACAGCACAATACCAGATTGGTGGGGTATTGTGATTTTTTTAGTAAACATAATATACGGTACCGGTACGAGACAACGTGGGTGTGGTAATGGGATTTGTTTAATGGGCATTGTTTTGTTTGGGACACATGTCCGAGTCTTCCACCTGTGCCAGGTGGCCCTTCCAAAGCTGACAAAGATTCCCACTTGATCGGAATAGCGCATTTTAATGAAAAAATGCCAATCTAACCAGAGTCAAATCACCAAATGTTCAACTTGTGCGCTGGATATATGAAAGTACTTTTACTTGTTCAATCATAATTTCAACCTGCAAGGGGCGATCGGGTTATCCCTGGTAGCAACAATTTCTGTAGCTGAAAACCTAATTCCAAATTACAGAAATTTAGTGTTATATACCATTTGTATACCAACTACAAAGTAAATATCGGTAGGAAGAAAACATTTACATAATGTATAAGTTTCAGGTTTGTGAATTTCGAACAAAAAACTGTCTAAGTGATTTAAATTGGGCAAATTATTTATAAATTATAAACATGATACCAGGAAGATGTTGGACGTATTATGCAGGTGTATTGTATTCGTTGGTAATGTTGTTAATGAACCACGCTATCTCCCACACAAAAATATATTTTAGGATATTCACGTCAGTTGCAAACTTATTCGGATTTAGTCAATTGTCGGTGAATGGCCACGGATACAGGTGCACAAAGAGCTGTCTCTTACCCACTACCAATGGGTCTACGCTACTCAAATGTATCCCAGGGCTATCAATGTGAGGTAGCTACTAATGTACTTTAACGAACATCCGACTAACGTATCAAGAGATATGCAAAATTTGGATGTATGTCCAAGTTTTGGCGGACGTGACATATATGTCAAGGAAATTAGGTCATGGTCACCTGAATGGTCCGGGATGGTTAGGTATCAATGTACGCAGACTACTGATGAAGCTTGGCGAGGATCCGACAAGCAAATGATGAGATATGTGGAATTTGGATGTACACAGTTTTGACGGATATGATCGATATTGCAAGGAAAGTACGCAGGCCTCGACAAATCCACTCATCCACTTGCATTGATGTGTGAATTTTCGATCTGGACGAGTGATAATTTGAAGGGAGTGCGGCATAAACATCAAAATATATATAAGAATATATGAGTTTAAATCCAGTCTGGACGAGTGAAACATTAAAAATTTGTCGAGGCCTGATTACAGTACGTCAACATTATATTATTGCCCTTAAAATCCTGGGTTAACCCTTAGACCGCTACACACAAAAATTGTCGGCTGCTGTTGCTTTTTATAGTTTGCCTTATTTCTCAGTAAAAAACATGGTTTGATAGCACTTCAGAATCATTTCCAATGTAAATGATTCTGAAGTGCTGTCAAAGAATGTTGTAAATTATTGTAAAGTGCTGTCAAAGCATGAATTTGATGATACAAATGGAAAATAGACAATAAAGAGCAAACAACAACACATTTAGATAGCGGTGTAATGGTTAATACATGCATATGGGAATGGAGTAGTATAGAGGGAGTTAAAATGATACCACCAAAGGTGGGAGCGTTATTGATACCCGTTACAGCTCCCAACAGTATCGAAAAACGGTGTTTTTGTCCAATAACATAAACTAGCCACCAACACTGAAATATTTTAAACCGCGAAACCGTCTTGTTGTACGTCCACCATACTTAGAGAAAAAAAATTGAAATTGAGATTGAAAATATTGGCTTCAAAAAATAAGATGAACAAAAGTACTCACCAGCACCCTCGAAAAACGGAGCTTTTTGTATAGAGAAAAGCAGAATGATACCACCAGAGGTGGCACAGTTTCCACCACCAAACAACACTCCCAACACCCACGAAAAATCGGGGACGCATTTCAGAAAAACCCAAATACATCGACACGATATCCACAATTGCACTGGTAGTACAAAAGACGTCAGGAAAAAATCGCATCCAAAGAGGCAAACAGAAATGATACCACCCATTTGTGTATTTGGACACATTTGGTAAAATTTTAGAAAAAATTCGCCTCCCAAGACGCAAACAGAAATGATACCACCCATTTGTGTATTTGGACACATTTGGGAAAAGTGTAGGAAAAATTCGCCTCCCAAGAGGCAAACAGAAATGATACCACCCATTTGTGTATTTGGACACATTTGGGAAAAGTGTAGAAAAAATTCGCCTCCCAAGAGGCAAACAGAAATGATACCACCCATTTGTGTATTTGGACACATTTGGGAAAAGTGTAGAAAAAATTCGCCTCCCAAGAGGCAAACAGAAATGATACCACCCATTTGTGTATTTGGACACATTTGGGAAAAGTGTAGGAAAAATTCGCCTCCCAAGAGGCAAACAGAAATAATACCACCCATTTGTGTATTTGGACACATTTGGGAAAAGTGTAGAAAAAATTCGCCTCCCAAGAGGCAAACAGAAATGATACCACCCATCCAAATACACAAATGGGTGATATTATTTCTGTTTGCCTCTTGGGAGGCGAATTTTTTCTACACTTTTCCCAAATGTGTCCAAATGCACAAATGGGTGGTATCATTTCTGTTTGCCTCTTGGGAGGCGAATTTTTTCTACACTTTTTCCAAATGTGTCCAAATACACAAATGGGTGGTATCATTTCTGTTTGCCTCTTGCGAGTTGATTTTTTCCTAGACGTCTTTTGTACTACCAGTACAATTGTGGATATCGTGTCGACGTATTTGGTTTTTTCTGAAATCCGTTCCCGATTCTTCGTGGGTGTTGGGAGTGTTGTGTGGTGGTGGAAACTGTGCCACCTCTGGTGGTATCATTCTGATTTTCTCTATGCAAAAAGCCCCGTTTTTCGAGGGTGCTGGTGAGTACTTTTGTTCATCTTCTATTATTTTCAATTTCAATTTCAAAATATTTTCTCTAAGTATGGTGGACGTACAACAAGACGGTTTCGCGGTTTAAAATATGTCAGTGTTGTTGGCTAGTTTATGTTATTGGACAAAAACACCGTTTTTCGATACTGTTGGGAGCTGTAACGGGTATCAATAACGCTCCCACCTTTGGCGGTATCATTTTGACTCCCTCTATGCTAGTAATGGTATCATGTACGGTAGGCTGGTCGATATCATGTTACAATGCGTCCCAATTGGGCAAATATGACGATATACAAATGTACAGGCTGTGACTGGAGAAATGGGGCTAATGAGTTTTGCGATCAGTGTAGACCCCGATCAGACTGTGCATCCGCCATTCCATCAATGAATCACCCGTCATGCTTCTAACAAGCAAGATGGATATTTATCAGGCTACAGGGGCGTGCTATTTGATCAGGGGCTACACTGGTCACAAATGACATAAGCTCCATTACTCCAGTCACAGCCACATATATATTGATACAATATTAATACAAAGATATATGTTTTGGGAATAACGGCATATACACTCAATAAATGTCGGCCTTCGTGACAATATGGGGCTTATCGTCGACTTTCCGACTAGTGTAACTTCTGATTAGGCACACAATGATCTAAATTCTGTATCAGATTAGTACGCAGGTATATCATTGAATAAATTAAATGACAAATTTTGTAGGTCCTGATAAGCATCTGCTCCGAGTCTACATTTATCGCAAAAGCAATACGCCTTGTTTTCTCATGTGGTTTCAAGTACATGTCTGGTAACCTGTTACCCCCAGTCTGTAAAATATAGAAAGTAAAATGATAAAGTATAGAAATCATAAATCATATAAATCAAAATGATAAAATAACATGTACAACGCGAGTGGAAGTTCGCCATATTCGGCTTAATTAATCGGATCTTACATGAGTGAACGTGAATGGGTTTGACGTCGCAGCAACAGCTAAGGTCAGACCTCAGTTTCAAGTCCCATCCGAAACACTAGTGGAAAGGAAATATTATGAAAGTATTTTTTTTCTTACCTAGTGTGGGGATTGAACTCGCAACATAAGGTATTGAATAACAATGTAGTAACCACTAGACTACAACCCATGAGTTAAGATGTGATATACTATTTGCCAAAAAGAGTTTTCTCTCAACGAGTTTAATAAATATATTACCGGTAAATCAACAAAAATTTATGCCAAAAACCCACCCCAAGCAGCGTTTCGACACGCTGTAATGCGTTGTATAGGCCAGTTCCACAATATTACATCGTGTGGCCGCTGTCATAATGGTGGCGAATGGGAGTTTTACACCTTTCTAAGTACTATTATTATTACACCCGGGCGCATTTGAATTGTTTTGTACATTGTTTAGAAAGGTGTTTCATGTATATACAAACAATAATTGACACGCTAGAATCACCTGTGGGTTAGTGGATGATACGTGTTAGTCACACATTGTAACATTTGAGTTACTGATGTTCATTGCAGTGATCCACATCATTATGTTGAAACTGTAATGGGATTTCTGCCCGATTTAACACGTTTTTATGGATTTACATTTATTGAGAATAGGACGCATATGCAACCTGTGCTCAATAAATGTAAATCCAATAATTATTTACAAGACAAACTTCTTTTTTTTATTTTTTTTTTATTTTTGAATTGTCAGTGGACAACCCGTTTATTTATATATATATATATATAGTTTGTATCTATAAATAACACACATGTATAACAAAGTTAGCGACCTAAAGTGTGGAGCCGATCAGACCGTGGTTATGTCCGATGTGGTAGGATGCACACTATTGGATCTCACAATACATACAATTATTGTCAAATTCAAAAGGCTATCGATATTAATTTGAAAAATATTCTGATGCAGTTAATATTATAATGACAAGCTGTGTGGACTCAGGTTTTGATCACACGGATGTGCGTTCTGGTCGGAGTCTACGCTGATTGTTTCACATTTAGTTGAATAGATGTCGGGATTTATCATGTTTATTGTCTTTGTAGAGATATAACCGATTGAACTTTGGATATACTGCAGATATAAGCTGTCTGTTCGAAGTAAAATTGTGTATTTTATATGTGTATTCTTATGCTCATTCAAAGATATTTATTTTGTAAATGAACACGTTCAGTGGAACCTCTCCAAACTTGGACACCTTGTGATGTTCCACTTCATGAAACGTCATTGTAATCAAAGATACAGAACAGCAAAAAACATGTAAATTAAATATCCATTTGTTCCGAGTGTCCGGTTTAGAGGGGTTGCTCTGTATATATAGTATTTAATAGTATTGTTATATATGTACATATAGTATTGGGTTATAAATGTTTACAACAAAATAATAATATGATGAACAGTGTTGATCCAGATGAGACTGTTTAATAATATGTGTATATTATCTCAAGAGTCACTTCTATAAGATATATGACTATGGTTTGACAAGACAGAAAACAGTTAATATATTTACAAGTATATGTTATTACCGATCTGAGGAACAGCAATACAGACCTCGATTGGGCTTGTTTGGACTAGGCGGATATTATTTAGTGTCCTATACTTATAGCTAGCATAGTTAATGGTAATGTTAGTAGCTATTATTATAGGATATATATACATGTATGCGGCAGGGTATGTGTTGATAATTACAGTCGATATAAAATTGTGGATCCAGTTCTGTATTACTTGACGAGTAAAGGGTTTCATATAATGTTGCTTCTTTTTTAATATATCTTCAGTTGAGCTGACTCGTTTGTTATTAACTGACAAGCAGGTAATTAATTGTTGAATCTGTCATGATTTTTCTACACTAAGGAAATATCTTTAATTATGTTCACCCTCTTCTAAAAATTGTACTCGAGAACGTATTTGAGCTCCAAATGTCTTTAAATTATATATTTATTCTATTTCCTTTTTCAGTACATTAATTTGTAGTTTTATTGTTTCGGTGTGGACCGATTGTGTGATGGAATATAACTTCTGTAGTTTTTTTGTTCATGTCATGAAGTCTGTTATTTCGATCTCGCGATTTTGATTGTGCACATTTTATTGACTATTCTCGGATTTCGTATTTGCATATGTCCCATTTTGTTCTGTAACTGGCTATATCTAAAGAGAGCATAGAATCAATAGCACTACTTATTTTGTTAATGTAATCAATATCTGTCAAATGTGACGTATTTTATTTCCAGAAGCCTGGTCCTCTATTATTTGGAATCTTAGGTTTTAAAGAAATCGCCATATGGTCGGTACATTGAATAAGTGCGGGTCTAATGTCAGTTGAGTGTATTAGCGGTATCAAATTTTCATCAATTAACCAGTAATCTATTCTTCTTTTTTTCTATACTGTTCTTTCTAAGCCAGATGAACTGGGATTTGTCATTATGGAACTTTTTCCAAACGTCAGCAAGATTATTAAATTTAATAAATTTATTGAGGTTCTCAACAGTCATTTTAATTTTTCCTGACGGTAACGTTTCAAAAACTCTATCCGTTTTATTGAGAGTATCGTTAACATCACCACCAACTATTTTAATACCCTGTGCATTATCACTTAAAATGCTAGTTAGCGATTTAAAATAATAATTCCTAGTTTTCTTTTCATTAGGAGAGTATATATTTAATAATGTAAAAGTGTTATCAAGTGCTTCTATATTTAATATTATGTAGCTACCGTTTGTGTCATACAGCTGTGATATAACGGTGAATTGAATATATTTTCTTATTAACATTGAACATCCTTTACTGTTAGATTCTCCAAATGAGGGAAAAGTATTCCAATCTTTAAATTCACTATCGATCTGGTTATATAGATCACGCGTGAAATGTTTCTCCTGAAGCAATGCAATATCAGATTTCTGTTGTGAAAGCCATTGTAATAATCTTGCACGTTTAGCAGTGTCTCGAAGTCCCTGAGTATTTAAAGAGACTATACGTAAAAAAACTATGGCGGGGCCTTTCCATGAATATGCGAGTTTTATAACGATTCAGTTACCAGCATTATGAGCTAAGTACACAGCAATACAATACTTTTTCTGCCAATCTAGAAAATTCAGGTGACGTACTTATATTTTTCGTTTCTGCAATAAAACTTTTTTTTTGCAGTGAGCTTATAAAATTCTGTTACCCACAATAGGTTTATAACTTCTTTTCCATGCTTGTTTCTGCATAATGAGTCTGATATCAGCGAAACGAAAAGTAAGATCACTACATACAGGTACATGTATATACACTAAAAGGAACGGGTAAGTGATGCTGTGTGTATTGAATCTGCACATGTATGCCGTCTCTTTCAGATGTTGAAACACCATTCAATGTGCATATGCTATTACAAGACAACATTGTTAATGTGAACTTTACAGACTATCATTAGTTTTCACTAACGAAAAGTTTAGTCGTACGAAGTTTAGTGAAACGGCCCCCTGGCCTATAAGTTTTCGGTAATTAAATGGGACTAATGTCAATGAGTATTGATTCTTAACGACATTTTCTACAACAGTATACTGTAACTGTAATGTACGCAGTACGATCCCAAATGTCAGGGTGCCCCCCCCCCCCCACCCCCAAACACGCGGAAAAAATTACGAGTATGTATTATAAAATCTAAACAATACTGACAAACAGAGCAGATTCTGATGACACGGCTCGTTATGAGTTGGCTCACCTGTGTCTACACAATTGTGTTGAAACTTTCGCAGGTATTGGGTAATACATAGACATACTTGACTTCAATGAGAATTGCTTAATAAGAGTGATGCGATATATGAATATAACATGTGAATATTTTCTAGTTGCGAAGATAACTCTTGCAATTTACTTTCATATCATCCGTCTCTAGTTACGGACGGTACGGGAGTAATTGCAAGAGTTACCGTTCGAAACTAAATATTGTCTGGTTACTGTATACTATATGGTACATTGAGTTGCCATCTCCGCCAACTTTGTATGAACAAGCCATCGTACAGTTTCACCACTTCGTGCGCTTGACACATACAGCAAGTAATATGACAGTAAACCAAATAAAATTTGGTGAAATACATAATAGACAGATATGAGAACGGCAAGCTATAACTATTATGCCAGCGACCTATACAAAATACAATATATCTGAGCATTTCTCCCATCAATCAGAAAATAAATTTCAATGTGTAAACTTTCTGATGCACAGCATATGTTACTGTGCACGCTACTCATAGGTACAGCTACATTTACTCGCATATTAGGTGAATAGACACCAGGGACAATACACTCAGGTAACTGCTTGCATGTCACTGCATGTATAGCTAATAACAGAGTACAGTAGTGGGTATATATGGTATGTGTTGTGTGGTTCTCCAGGTAAAAGTGATACTTTGTGTCATTTTCTGTGTATGAAGCTATTTATAATGGTGGTTCATGTTGTTAAAACACAGGCACAAACCTGTCTTGACAACTGACACATGTTACAGTTTGGTGTAATATAATGGATAGGAGTCCGTTCTCCTGGCTTTTGTACATGTGATTAGCTATATTATAGCATACGTTCTACTTCACATGTGGAGTTCATTGTTAAACGGATGAACTGCTGAAACTGGCTGATGGCTGGAACACACAAAGATGGTCGACTTGGCCACCCCAGGTGTCGTATAGGTTACAGTAAAGAGGCATTGTTCACATAATATACTATACATAAGTATATCCCATTACATTTACGAAGCAATTATATTTGAATCAAACGATGATCAGGTATAAAGTTGGTTAACCGAGTAAACCAGTTCAACTTCAAGTAAAGTTTATTTTCGAATAACAAATGTCGCAATCATACTTGTTTCAGTGTTATTCGATAACACCGTTAAAGATACATACGGCAATTTTGTGTTTGGAAAGTGAAACTTTTAGGAAATAAAATGTATAGGTTTCATTTGGATTCGAACTCACACGTCGATTGTGTGTCAAACATGTATTTGGAAAGTCTTACACACTTGTTTACGGAAGAAAATAGCTAATTGTTTCATCACCATTTTGAAGGTCACAACGGTCATGTCATTGGTGGTGTGATTGCATCACACTTATTCCGGTGAATTAACTGTTCAAGTATAAAAACAATCCTTCACATATTATTGACGATATTACATGTTGGAGAAACGTTTCGACGCAACAAAATGGCTAAGTGTTTCAGCGATATTTGAAAGGTGACAAATGTCATGGTCGTGTTAATGATGGCGCGAGTGTGTAACAAATGTTCAGGTGATTCAAGTGTCCAAGTATTGAAGCAATCCTATTTTACATTTTGGAATTACGTTTAGACGTAAACGTACACGGAAGGACGGACGGACGGATGTACGGACGGACGGACGGACGAACGGACGGACGGAAAGACGTACGGAACCTCAAGAGAAACGCAAAATGCAAAATCATCAGTAATATCGACGTAACCGGGAATAGGGTTTCTTTCAGGAACAGTGAGATTATATTAAGAGTATCCATCATATGCACTGGTGTGGGACAAAGATATTCCACCCGAGGTTAAGAATATGTCGCCAGAAACGAGGCTTTGCCGAATTCTGACGACGTATTCTGGCGAGGGTGGAATATCCTTCTCCCACACCAGTGCTTACGATGGATACTTTTTCTGCGCCCCTATATAGAACATATTTGCGAATTTCAAAATATTTATCTGTCCCGGAATAATATTCAACTTTTAATTCGCTGATTTTGTGAGACTTTTGATACACCCAACGTGTTCGCCATGATGTCAACAAATGGGTTTTCACCCACGAATTGGACGCTAATGCCAGTTCAGTGGATTGTTTTCAAATTATTATTAAATTAATGTTCAATGTCATCACCATTCAACCCCCGCGTGACTATGCGGATATTCTTGTCTCAGGGCACCTGGTGGGTGTCACAAAATGAATACACGTTTCCAATTCCATTTTTGTATGAATAATATCGTCTAGTATCACAGGATCCGGATAGCAACACATCTGATCGTGTACTATTTTTAGTTGAAATTAACATCAAAATAAGACACATTACACTTCTGTGTTATTTTGTTCACGACCGTGACTATTTTAAAAGCAAGCCAACAAGCACCTAAAGGAGTATGTAAACAAGTATAAACTGCTACATGAAACCCAATCTGGATTTCGAAAATTTCATTCTTGTCACACTTTCTGGACTTTAAAGGGACATTCCCACTCACTAAGCACAACATGTCATTTATATCAGAGACAACATCTGAGACATTTTCTGGCAAAATAAATATTAATTCACCATTACCCCACGTATTGATTGGCATTACCATACATTTATATCAGATATAAATTTCCACAATTATATCATGGGCGATAACAGTGTTTCTTTAACATGCTAACGGACATTGCTATTTATTCTCTATATTTACTTTGTATGTGCAATGATCATACTTTATAATCTGTCGAAAATATTATTTTGTTCAGGTGACGCATTTAATTAGTATAAATAATTTATAAACAGCATGCCTCATTTGCATATGAAAATAGCCTATTACCACCGCGCGTCACTATCAGTAAAAGATATATTATTAAATGATTATATCTGTATAGCGGGCACTCAGAAGTCTTAGAACTGGTGGAATAGTGACACAATTATACAATTATTTAATTCCTATAATGAATAGATTGTGCCTACTGAGTGGGTATGTGCCTTTAAGGTAGTAGGTCATAGATAGATACACATGGCTTCACTTATAATTGCTTCACAAGAGTGATGTGATATATGAATATAACATATATAAATATTGTCTTGTTACTGTATACTATATGGTACATTGAGTTGCCATCTCCGCCAACTTTGTATGTACAAGCCATCGTACAGTTTCACCACTTCGTGCGTTTGACACATACAGAAAATACTATGAGAGCCAACCAAATACAATTTGGTGCAATACATCATAGACAAATATGACAATGACGTGATATACACATTATGCCAACAGACTATATAAAAGATGAGATATCTTAGTGATGCTTAAACTTTTCAATCTGATGCACAGCATATTGTTAGTGTACACGTTGCCCATAGGTAAAGCCATATTTACTCACATAGTAGGTGAGTAGACAACAGAGACAATACACTCAGGTAACTGCTTACATGCCACTGGATTTGATTGATAACAGAGTACAGAAGTGGGTATATATTGTATTTGTTGACATGTGTGGTTTGTCATGTATCAGTTATACACAATGTGAAATTATGTGTATAAGGCTATTTATAATGATGGTTCATGTTGTTAAAAACACAGGCATATGGGTATATGCGGTGTCCCATCGACCTCTAGTTTAACACTAAGTTCAGCTTATTTAAGTTGATCCCAACATTTGGGACCGTACAGCTCTGTCATGTATATATTTCACATGCTGCATTTTTCGTCCACTTTTCCTGTTCTGCTGCGATTAATCAACCTAGCGATTAAGATAGACGATTATCAGCTTCATGTGACGTTACATTGAAATTGTAAGAGCAGAGCTGAGCTACGTCTGTTTCCAGCCGTATGTTGGTTGACATGTATTACCAAATTATGTTCCCGAGGACTGCTGAACAGTGTAGACCCATATCGACTGATGTGGATCTGCCCTGGTCGTGACCGAGTCTGACGGCAGATGATTCAATGTAACATACATAGAAACAATGCGAAGTAGTTGACATTACAATTTTAGTTTTGATTTTACGGACAGCGTCATTAAAGATATTCCCAAAAATAAAGGTACTAATGATAGACACTGTCGGGAACCAAGTGTATAAACAGCAAATGGCGGTAGATATTAATCATTTATTTGCGTTTAAGTAGTTCCTGGGGGGCACATCTTACAAACGTCCGAAGCAAAACTTTCATGCAGAACTGCAGCTTGTCACTTCGAACGTTTGTACGAAATGCCCACGGCAACTCCATAACGCTTTATTATAATTTATATGTAGCCCAGTCTTTATTAAGATATATGTCCTTATCAGTATAATGTCCTATATTGTATTTTGCGCTCTTATCTGTATGTGTACGGTAATTGCTCCTTACTCTTCTTGGACAGTTACCGATGTGTCCAGTCTATCGTGTTTAATTAATGTTATGTACGTAGTACAGAGTGGCCTGCGGTTCTCTTACCAGGCGAATTGCAATTCCTGGAGCGCAGGATTGCAATTCGCGTTCCCATTAATTGCAACTGGATCGCAATCGGACTGCAATCATGTGACTGCGGTCCAAATAGTTGGTTGCGGAATTGCAATACTTATAGCGCAGTTAGCGCTGCGCTCCGCTTTTAATTGCAGTTTAGGTTCCTTTTTTTCTTTAAACTGCGAAAGAATGACCGCTTTACGCTGCGCTCTGCGGTCAAACCAGCGGACAGCTCTGCGGTCAAACCAGCGGACCGCTCTGCTTGACCAATGCGGCAATAAAATCGAAATAGTTGATTTTTTCTGACGAAAATATATATTTTCCTATCTGTATTTAGCCATTTAAAATCAAATGAAATATACATAAATAGTATAATTAGGTGTATATATAAGCGTAACGCTAAGTTTTTACCGCAAATAGCGAAGAAAAAGACCGCACAGACGGTATCGCGAAAGAATGACCGCACAAACTGGACCGCGAAAGAATGACCGCAAAAACGGGACCGCGATTGGACCGCAATTAGACTGCAATTTCAGAGCGGACGAATTGCAATTCAAGGACCGCTGGATTGCAATTCTTGGTAAGAGAATCGCAGGCGGGAGTGTATATGGGGTGAGTGATAGTGAGTGAATGTCAGGTCATATGTATGACTGAGTGAAATCCCTACTGAGAGAAATAATTATATGCTCTACCCGCCTAAAATATATCAATCTGGCAATTGTATTTGAAAAGTCCCAAGAGAAGATTGTGAAATCGCTCCTGCTGCTAACAAATTAGTTCCTTATTGATGGATTACTGTCCAATTTGTGCATTTTAAGTTTTACAATCACTAATTTGATACAGAATAACTGACTCTGGTAATCATGGTAATGAGTGTTTCTTTTGTATTTATTTTAAAAATAAATTGTAAATATCAAATTTTAAATATATGTGATATTGTCTGTTTCTGTAATCATAAATTGTTTTAGATGTTATGTATATATTATTATAGGCTTTAATTTGTTCACTAAATTGAATAAAGAAACAGAAAACCTGAACAAAACGTTTTGTTTAACTAACTAAACCCGGTTACAATTCAACATGTGAAAAGTAAAAAAATAGAATGAAATAAAATGTAAAGTTTAACTCACCAGATACAGAGAATTGGGAGGATAATACAATTACAATTTACAATTAGCTGTATGCACTATTCGATGCGTTTAATGCATATATTAATTTTACCGCATCATAACATTATGGAAAACTTGCTGCCGACTACTGGTACAGTCGGATAATGGGTTCAAACCTGTGTAAATTCCAAACAAATGAGCTGACTTTATATGCTTTTACGTGGTGTCATAATCTAATACAGATGCGCAATTAACATGATCATTAGTTGCCTGTGTGTTGTCTTACACGTCTATATTAAATAATTTGGATGGGAAATCATCGACCAGGCGGATGTTCAGTGTGGTTTTAGCAGATAGTTTGTTGGCGTAAACAAAACACTATTTTTACAATGTGAAAATCACATAGCCGGGTTATATTTGGGAATATCTGGAAAATAGAATGTTTGTACTATGTAAAATAATAAGCAGTCGGTAAAATACAAAGACATTAAGACGTTGGCCTAATGGCACAAATAATTACTCGCCTGTACGGTTTAAAATATTGTTTTCTTTCTGAAGCATACGGCTCTATCGTAAATTGCGCGAAATCTCGCGGCGTCACGAGATATCATCAAAGAATGGTCTATTCGTACGGAGCAGCGAATCTCTGTATTCTCTGTATATGGTTTAAATTCATTACGCAACAAATGAATTTCAAAATTCAAAGACACTAGTTATGCATCCATTTAATTTCTATTCACTAAACATTCATACAAAACGAATTATTTACTATGCCGGCCGACAACTATTATATTTATGAAGTCTCAAATCTTCAGTTACAACCCAAGCATATTTTTTGCAAAATATCGCATTCATAAAAAATAATTATTTATTATGCCGGCCGACAACTCTTTTATTTGTGAAGTCTCAAATCTGACAAAGCGAGCATAATTGTAATGATCTTCTTCTGGTTTGTAACAGAGAGTAATTAAGCATCTGTTTAATTTATATTGGAAATTACTGCGGAATTTACACAAACAAATATTTTGCTGACCGCCAAAAATTTTAATTTGTGAAGTCTCATAGCATATCGACAGAGCATAATAATTGAATTATCTTATTCAGCTTGTTGAAAACTCTAATTACAATCCGAGCATAATTGTTCCAAAATATCGCCATACAATTAATTATATCCAGACTGATTAGGGAGTACACTGATGTACATATTGCCGGTAGTCTAATCAGACTGAGCTGATTAGGGACTACTAGTGATCAGGGACTAAGGGACTACTAGTGATCAGGGACTATTAGTGATCCGGGACTATTAGTGATCAGGGATACATAGTGTCGGTAACCTGATCAACTGTGCTAGATATGCCGCATTATCAGGGACTACACAAATATAGATAGTATCGGTAGCCTGATCAACCTAGCTAAGATATGCCGCCTGATCAGGACTATACTGGTATTCTACTGATATGCATAGTGTCAGAAGCCTGATCGCCAGTGCTAACATTCACCATCGCTATCATGAGTATCACGGTTATGGCCAAAGTGGTATCAAAATGAACAAGGGAATTAACACCACGCTGTCAACTATAGTTAAGTCAACAATTGATTGTGTGCGACCTCCCTTTTAAATTGTGTAGAAAATGATAGATACTGAAAATAACTGATACAGGTTAACTACAATTTGACAACGAAGGGAGGCAAATCTCACACAACTAGAAGAAATAACTGTATAAGGTTATTTCGAAAGTAACTGAAATCCGTTACACTCCTGACTGCTTAAAGGTACATGCCCACTCAGTAGGCACAATCTGTTCTTTATGGGAAGTGTATACTTATGTCAGTCACTATTCCATCTGTTCTGAAAATTACGGATGCCCGCTATACAGATATAATAATTTAGTAATATGTATTTTACTGATAGTGACGCGCGGTGGTATCAGGCTATTTGCATGTGCAAATGAGGCATGCTATTTTTTAATTATTTATGAAAATTAAATGCGTCAACTACAAAAAGTGTAGTTTCGACGGATTATAAAGTATGATCATTGCACATCAAATAATAAACACGGATAATAACTTGTAATTTCCGTAAACATTTTAAGGAAACACGGTTATTGCCCCTGATATCAGTGTGGAAATTTAAGTCTGACAAATGTATAATAATGCCAATCAATACGTGGAGAAATGGTGAATTAATGTTTATTTTGCCACGAAATGTCTCAGATGATATCTCTGATATGGAGAACAGTTTGTGCCTACTGAGTGGACATGTACCTTTATTACAGAACCTGTGAAATGTGGCGATGGTGGCGAAGTAGTTCGGTTTCACCTGAATGTATCACTGTTTGCGCAACGTGGTAATGCACCGTCGCTTGTAATTCTTATATAATGGCAATTGCACAAAACAGTCATGTATCTGTGTTGTATTATTGTTCTGTGTTTTAATATGTACAGTTGATGAGACGTAAATAAATAATGCAATGTTCAACTACTGTCTGTTGCATGAAACCCGTTCACATTTTACGGCCATATTAACAATGCAAAAACAATATTCATTTCGATAATAATACATTTTCATTTTTCAGAAACACATTTCTCCGAGATGAAATGCGCAGAATGCGATTTTACATAATATATTGAACACAACATGTGCTTTGTTTCATATAGCGTCAACATTATTGCGAAAGTGTGCAATAAATGTGCCGTTTTTATCCAGAAAGGGTTTTGATTATCTCGTTTAAAAGTCCTCCTTTCTCTAAAACATTAGCAGTATTGATTGTATTATGAATTAATGGTATATGATTGCACAATTAGTAAATCTTCTAGTTGGTCAAACTTCGGACAAAAGTGGGCTTATATCAGTTGTGCGAGTGTTCCCCTCCATTTGTACATTTGCATGCTATCCACTGCACACTTATTAACGGTACTATATGTACAGAGCCAAGCACAGACATAAACAAATTTTTTTATTAATTCGTTCCCACGAAATAACAATTCGTTCCGTCAAATTAACAATTCATTCCCACGAATCAACAATTCGTTCCCTAAATTTAATACCGGGCCCCGCATGTAAGCAGTCACTACTTTATAATTTAATAGATATAGCACTGTGTGTCACTCTCGTTCATATAGAACTAACGACTGCATATATTTGATGATTAAAAGTATGCAGAATTATTACACTGAATTGATTGCATGTACATTGTCACAGCCAAAATGGCTGTGTCAATGTAATAAATCCTTAAATTGAAAATGTCTCCCTCAAAGTATACTTTGCTAGATAAGTATACTTTGCAATGTTGGTAAAATAGGCTACTGATATCCAGGCGACCGTTCTTGAAAAACTACAGTGTATAATATGTAATATCCACACCTGAATTGAGTTACTGTCTGTTCCACGTTTTGCTGCCGACGAACTTTTACCACATTAAATCTAAAACATATTTAAAAGTAAGTACTTTTTTATCAATAACAAAAAAGTCACCCTCCCCAAACAAAATTATTTGATTAAATTTCATCAAATATTGATTTTATTGCGAAAAAACGATTTTCTTATGGCAATTTAACATGGGGGCTAAACATAGAATTTTGTTTAAACATATTTTTATTTGTGGACCGATTTTCAGAATCTAACTTTTGTTTTCTTAATTACATCGTTTTCATGCTACCTCGGCAGGATTCGGAATCAATTTCCAACATTTGTCGTTTTTTGTTCCTTCGGGATCAAAAATTGAAAAAAATTGGAAATTGACTCTCCATGTTAAAATCGTTTTTTCGCAATACAATCAATATTTGAACGAATTTCATCAAGTAAAAACGATGTCGGACGATATCTTGCAATTGATTTGAAATCTGAAACTATGAAAAAGTATCAATAGTTTCACTGAGATTACAAATGTAACACTTCAGTGCAATATCGTCGTCCTAGTTACAAACTTGCATGTGTAAACAATTGATATGTGGCACAGTTGTTCGTTTATGCCGGAAATTGTGTTTACCGTGAATACCCCGAACCCACGACTATACCGGAAGCTAGTATAACACCATAAATGTAATAGCATTTATTGTTACTGCTAACTACATTACTATCACTTATTAGTGTGACCTTGACCTACAACACTGAACATTTAAGCCTATTCCCAATCATGGCATTCAAATAAATATAAGATGGCAGTCAAACTATCAATAACGTTAGGACTGTATATACATGTAGTTCATGTAATTTGATAACGTATATGTGATATATGAATACGGACAATTACGATAGCCAGCATGCAATCAATATACATGTAATGCCAACATACTGTAAAACTGTTAGTTCAATATCACATCTAAGATTTGTCTACTTCAATATTTCGTGTCAAGATATGCATTTCTGCATCATAATAGCATCTAATTGTATTTCCTGTTAATATGTGAAATGAGTAAATAAGATATATACAATGCATATGACCTGTATTGCATGCAATATTGAGGCAAATCATATACCGTACATGTATTATTTTAACAACTGTCCTAGACCCAGATTAGCCCATGATTTATATAATGCGTTCTGGATATAACAAGACGCTGAATGGTATTAGTTACACCATGCGAAGCTCGACTATGAATATCCTGATGCAGATCCGATTTGAATAGCTTACATTATGGCTATGTGCATTGTTAATATTTATAGCTCCAGCATAAAAGCGTTATTTGTAAATACATCGTTTACCGTCTTGTTCAGATTCAGTAATGTACTATTGTTTAGCCGAGGATGTCATTCAATCAAGTATATGAATATGGTATATGTTGTCAGGAACAGATTTTGAAAATACATGTAAGTACATGTATGCTATACGATCACGGGTATATATTGCATAGACACACTACGATATGAATAAGTTGGATCACGGTTCGTCCGCATGTACGAGCTTTATCAAGCGGATGATCGCTCGTACATGCTGAAAAAACGTGATATAACTTATTTATCACATCCTCATGCACACACCTTGCACACGAGCTGTGTTAATACAGAAACTACACCCGCAAATGTGTCAAAGATGTGTCAAAGATGTGATAATTATGATAATAATGAACTTCATATTATTGATTAACATGGAAACTGTGTTCATGGTCATATGGATGTTCTGGACAACATTGGAACACACCTGTATATGTACTGCGTGTATATTGGTAATGAAATACAGAAGTAAATTGCCCACACGTACGAGTATATATCAGCCTCCATGTGAAATAAGTGGGTGGGGTATACACAACAAATATCATCTTTTCATTTGAAACGGCAAAGGAAACCACTGTTTTTGAGTATTCGTTATAAATGTAAAGAATCAATTGCATAGTATTTAATATGTACATCACACAGGAAAAGTACTGCCGCTTATCCTGGAAAACTGTAGCTTCCGTAAGTTTAGCGTCTTTGTTCACAAAACAGTAACATGTAGTAAGCAAATAATGCTTAAATATGCATATGGTATACATAGTCACAGTGTTAGTCTGATGGCGAGCAAATATTACCTACATACATGTTGTAAGTGTGCTTACAGAGACATTTCGTATCGAATTGGCGGCCATTTTTATATGTTTCTGTCATTACATGTATGGCCACTATGTGAACTTTTTAGAGGGTTGATCACCCCAGAAATATTGACGGGGTTCCATAACTGTGAAAAACTGTGGCCAACCTTTGACAGCATGCATAAACATAAGATTAAACAGTTTGTGAAACGACACTACACAACAGCCACGTTATCATGGTTATAGCGGAATTTAATGTAGAAAGCCAATATAATTACAATTAACAGGTAGTTTGTGAAATGTGGCTGTGACTAGACACATGGGGCGTATGCGCTTAGAGACAAGTGTAGATCCATATCAACTTGTGCATCCGCAGTCTGATCAGGATGTGTGAGGTTCGCCATGGCATCAATGAATCACCCCTCATGCTTCTAACGAGCAATAAAGATCGTTACGAAGCTGCATGACTGTGTTGTTTGATCAGGAGCTACACTGGTCACAACTCGCATAAGCCACATTTCTCACAGCCACACATAAATATGACAGTTGCGTGCAGCCGGATAGTGGCATTAGAGCGCACGTTTGAGTAAACACCAAATTAAGAAGTAGACACACACAATGATAGTCCGTTATAGTTGACGATAGAGTAAACATCACATTAAGCAGTATGTAAAATAGACACAACAGGACAGTTGCTTTACAACTGACGTTAGCGTAAATATCCGATAGAACAGTTTGTGAAGTAGGCACAAAAGGATAGTCCATTATAACGGACATTAGAGGACACATCAAATTAAGCAGTTTGTGAAATAGACACATCGTGATTGTAGCGGTACAGCGGACGTTATAGTAAGCATACGAAAACATAAATAAGTTTGTGACGTGACACACCACAGGACAGTAGCTTTACAACGGACGTTAGAGTAAACAGTTTATGAAAACGATAGTACAGTTGCAGCCAGTGGAGATTTAGATCAGACTGTGCATCCGCAGTCGAAATTATGTCGGATGATCACGTTATGGCGAACTTAAACATCCAAATAAGCAGCGATAGCTGGCGCAGCTCCGCCGATGGTTCTAATGCTGCGTTTCACCATTCGTTCGGGCAGCAGGTAAGGACAATACAATTAATTAGTAGATTGATATTCTCCTGCAATTTACGTCAAATGTTGACGAAATATTCAGGGCAAATACGGAATATTCCGCATTTGCTCTGAATATTTCGTCAACGTTCGCTCATTCACAGTTGGAGTAATCAATATGATTTTTTGTACTGCTTAAACTGAATGTATAGTCCACGAGGCAGTTGAAATGTGACTACCGAATTGTTATGAGACGAAGTTTCCACTGTACATGTACATTTCAATAAGCATAAAACATCACGACTGTGAATAAATTGTGATGGCCATTTGAGTTGCACAGCGACATGTAAATTCGTGTAAATTCATTTTGCGGGATATTTTTAAAATGACCGCATTTATCTTATTTTTTCCGAAACACATTTACTCCGAGATAAAATGTGCAGAATGCGATTTTACAGATTGAATACACTATGTGCTTTGTTTCATATACATGTAGCGTCAAAATAATTGCGAAAATGTGCAATAAATGTGCCGTTTTTATGCACAATGGGTTTATATTATCTCGTTTAAAAGTCCTCCTTTCTCTAAAAACATTAGTAGTATTGATTGTATTATGAATTAGTGGTATATGATTGCACAATTAGTATATCTTCTAATTGGCCAAAATTCGGACAAAATAGGGCTTATATCAGTTGTGACGAGTGTTCCATCCAGTTGTACATTTGTATGCTATACACTTAATGTAGGAAGCTAGAATCACCATTCATGACACAAACTTTAGTACCATATATACGGAGCCCCGCATGGACACATAATTATTTGTTTATTAATTCGTTCCCACGAACTAAAAGTGCGTTCCCTCAATTTCACAAATCGTTCCCACGAATTAACAATTCGTTTTCTCAATTCGTTCCCTCGAATTAACAATTCGTTCCCATGATATAACAAGTGTTAATTCACGGGAATGAATTGTCATATCGTGGGAACGAATTGTTAATTCGTGGGAACAAATTGTTAAATTGTGGGAACGAATTGTTAATTCGTTGGAACGAATTGTTAATTCGTGGGAACTTATTGTTAAATTATGGGAACAAATTGTGGGAACGAATTAATAACAAAAATCCATATCTTTGAATGGCTCCGTACATATAGGACCGTTAATACACCATGAGTGATACATGTGGGTATATGCTAATCCCAATAAATCCAGTTATGTTATGCAATCGCTCTATGTAAGCACTATGAGCGTATTAGTCAGATTGACACATATCAGATGTGGATCATGAAATGCGCGCAAATGAGTTGGAAAAATAGCATTTCACTGTAGATTTGTATCGGTATTCTGAACACATAATTTATGATCTGAAAAACGTTAGTAAACATAAACATATATATATTATTGCTGAAAAGATAATAAGCGTTTCCATATAGTCATATCTGTTATATATAAGATCCCGTTTCCACGACATATCTCGTTCCCACGACATAGGATATCGTTCCTAAGTTCCTACGACATAGTATATCGTTCCCACGAGTTAGCTATATCGTTCCCACGACATTGAATCCCAAAAGTTAGCTCATCTCATTCCCACGACATAGCCAGCACATCAAATGGAAGCAACCTTGACACTAAAGAGGGTGGACTAATATCTGCAATTACAATCCGAGATGCTATGCCGTGGGAACGAGATGCTATGCCGTGGAGCGAGATGCTATGTCGTGGGAACGAGATCCTATCTCGTGGGATCGAGGCGGAAAAGAAATTGCACATTTCCATTTTAATCTGCCGTAGAGATATAAAAAGGTTTGGTTTACTTTAAAAAGTCATACAATCATGAATACAGAATATACGTTTTGTAAATAGTTTTCATGATGAACATTCTGCTACGGTACAAAATCATAGGACTTGTCTCATATATAGAGAATAGTAGGTTAGTGCCGTGAATGGGAAAACATATCTGGCAAGGATTAGGAAAAGGGATGGGCGAGGCTTTGCCAAACACATCCGGTTTCCGTGCCGCACCAGATATTTGTTCCCCTTAAAGGCACTAACATACTATTATATTTAACATCTACAAATTGCTTCAAAAGCAATACAAATAACCGCAGCCACCGCACATATTCACACGCAATGATTATGTCGTATTGACAGGTTTCACGGCACCGTGTTTCACGGCACCGTGTTTCACGGCACATACGCACTGTGTTGACGGGATACAATATTTTACCTGTATACACAAATTAGGCGATAGGAAATTGTATTGCCTACGAAATGTATGTCCACTGTAATGTTTCATTAAAAATACCGTGTCCCGGGGGACAGGAAAACTATGTTTTCGCTCGTTCTGGCTCGTGCCTGGTTCCACAAACGAACGATTGTATATTGTTTACACTTTGATTCGACATTGCTTTAGTCTTTTTACTTAGAAACTGATGTTTTCGTTGGTGTCACGTTTAACCCAACGAAAAAGTGTTTTCAAATTTAAAAATAAAACCTGGAATCGTGTGATTATAAAACTTCGCTTTATAATTAGAAACAAAAACGAAAACGATGTGAAAAAGGCACGTTTAAGCCAACGAAAACATCATTTTCTAATTAAAAAAAACACAATATACGACGAAAACGATGAGAAAACGACGCATAAACTACACGTCATGCATTGGAGAAAACGGCAAGTCAGGCTAGTAAATTGGTGCATGCAAATCAGGGATTCGAACTCTCCAAGTATGTGACCTTCATCATGGGCTTAGCGGCGGCGGGACGATTGTAAATTTGTCAGTGGGTGGTAGAGGGCATTAGGACAATGTGTGTATGACATATCAAGCAGATCCGAACATATAAGTTATTGATCCGAGCGTTAAGGTTTTGGACTCACCAAGTATGTGACCTTGGCCTTTTGTTTAACGCGGGCAGTGCGATCGTGGTTTGTTGGAGAACCATTGGAACGACATGTGTGTGACATATTAAGCAGAGTCATGCATGCAAAAACACATATAAGGCATTGACCCAAGCGTCAAGGCTTCGAACTCACCAAATATGTGACATTCTTCCTGGACTTAGCGGCGGCGGGACGATTGTGAATTTGTCAGTGGGTGGTAGGGGGAATTAGGACAATGTGTGTATGACATATCAAGCAGATCCGTGCGATGAAACCAAACATATAAGTTATTTACCCCAGTGTTAAGGTTTAGGACGCGCCAAGTATGTAACCTTGACCGTTTGTTTAACGTGGGCGGGGTACTTTGCTGTAGGACAGTAGAGAACCATTGGAGCGACACGTGTGTGACATAATAAGCAGATTCGTGAATGAAAACAAAACAGAAATGCATTGACGCAAGCGTCAAGGTTTCGAACTCACCAACTATATGTATGTGATATTGACCCTGGGCTTAGTGGGAACGGGACGATCGTGAATGTGGTAGAGTCACTTTGTGGTAGAGTACTATGACAGCTATGTGTGTATCGAATATCAAGCAGATCCGTGTAAGGAAAAAGAAATTACACGACATTTAGCTGAGCGTTATTACTTTTGTGACGTACGTACTCACTTTGGACGTACGGGACGTATTGGCGGCGGTAACGCTATATGCTATATGACTCAGTCGTGGGGGCTTGTACACATGTTTATGTAGTTATATGTGTAAATATTAGTACTTCTTTTGGTGTATATCTACTAAAACATCGTGTTTCCAATTTTCAGCAATTTTTTTGAAATTAGGTACCTATTTACCAACTTTAAATACCACTTTCTCGTTACCAGATGTCTTCGATTTTTTTATGTGAACAATAGGTATTTATTTATGTTATTCAATTTTTGGTATTAAATATCGAAACAGTTGACCGCAATACTTTTTTCAAAATGACTACAATTTATGCACTAATTTGATAGTTTTACCCCAAAAATGACACCCAATTGCTATAAAAACTATACATGTATATATATAAATGTTTCATTAAGTTCGTTTGATAATATCACCACCCGTTTTATCTCCATATTTTTCGTTAAATTGTTCGCGATTTTTGCACCAAATTACCATCTTTTCCCCAAAATGACAGCTTTCCTACACTACGATTTTTTTCTGCTGCATATCTTTCTCGATTTATTGGCAATAATGGGATGACTGAGTTGCAGAGATTTTCGGGTCAAATTCTATATTCACTGGTATGTTGTGAACCTTCAACAAATATTCCCTGTCTACACCACTGTGAACATTGCATGTCAGTATTAATAATAGACGGGTCGCTTCATTTCCTTTGAATACCCTTTACAAAATATAATCAGCTAGTCAATAATTCATTGTATTCTTAGACTTCATGATCAATACGCAGGGAAACTACCTGAGATTAATAAAGTACACCATTTTGTATTAGAAAACTTAGCAATGCTCAAATAACCCAAAACCTTATAATCGGTGTACATGTAGTAACCCATTCAGCGCCATATAGGCCTGTATAGTGGAATTGGCAAACGTGTAGATCCAGATGAGCCGGCTAATGACGATTCGTCTCATCAGGATCTGCACTTTTTGCAAGTAATTTTCATATTTGTTAATACACAAATACACACACTTTTTCATAATTAGCAGCATTGCAAGCGCTACATGTAAGTTGGTCCAACGTGTCTGAACATCTACCCAACCGCCTGCGTTAATCTTGCCAACATCATCAACGTATCTCAACATATATATGCCTGCGAATTTGCAAACAAGCAATTCGATTATCTGAGCCTGAGCTGTAGCACAGCTCAGGCTCAGTCAATCACAATTTTAATGTTGGATATGCGTGGCAGAATTGTACAGTTGTTTTCATAGCGGTTCAGATTGTTGTCTTTTGTTTCTTCGGTTTCCTTCAAGGAAATACGTAGTAATTTTGTCGATTATTTTTATACAAATGGGCATATTGCATTTATGATTTTTATAATATATTATATGGACGACTTGTGAAATGACATTTGAAATTAAATAACCATACGACCGGTATTTTTAGATAACACATAACAATATCAGTATTATGTAATCATAATGCTAATATTTCTTTTAAACTGTATTTATGTATGTATATAACAATTAAAAACAAATGCGAGAACAATTGTAGTCGGCGTAGATGGAGGCGTCTGCATGTTTCTTAATTTGGGTTGAAACCGGAATACTCACAGAAAACAAACATATCCTGTCTAACGACCACCATCAGCTATACATGTACTTACAACTTTGAGATCGACCCAGGGGCTCGTGTGTGCGCTCTTTACTAATTATACTATACGGTCCCGTTCAGATTAGAGCGGGGTCGGTTTTTCGGCCGTCTAAGACGGAACCGTACACGCTGTACACAGCCAGTTCCGATTTTAGGATTTATTTATAGATTACACTGCATTACGCATTTTCATGAGTAACTCTAACCTTCATAATTTGAACGTGACAACCGATTTTCGAAATATGCAGACACACTCGGGTAACACTGCATTCATGTATTCATGAATTAATTATGTGTCTACGTTGATTTACATATTGCATGGTCATATTTATGAAAAGGTCTTGGTTTACATATTTCGTTCTATGGAAAACGATTTAATTCGCAATGGCAATACTTTCTGCACTGTTTGTCGCAACTTTAAAACTCACGGGGAAATGAACATGCGCAATATATGATATCAACTTAGGTCTAAACGTGTTTACTGATGGGGGCGGTTAGTGCCGACGGCCGGTCGGACCCGGCCCCGCTCTACTTGAAAGTGTGCCCGCAACCGTTACTTTTATTAAAGAAAATATAAACAGTTGACTCATTAACTGAGACACGTATTCTGGATAAAATTTGCCACGGATAGAACTGGGCCTAGGTCTTAATTCATTTGATTTACTAGTTCACCGTCGAATGTTTCGAAAATCAACATAAAATAAAATTGGGAAATTGTCAGAAAAATAATTACGCGGATCCTAACATATCGCATCATGTTGACACTGGGCCAAACATGTTTTATTATTTAGTATTTCGTGTGTTGGTATTGTGTCACAGGCATATTTAGTGCGAACAAAATTGTAGCCACCGGAGGCCCGTTTCACAAAACTTCGTACGACTAAAATGTTCGTAAGTGCAAATCTAGGATCGTCTGGAAATTCAATTGATTGATTTACATTTATTGAGCATAGGCTGCTCAATAAATATAAATCAAATAATTGTTTACAGGAAAATGTTGTTAATGTGGAATTTACAGACTATCTTAATTTTGTACTTACGAACATTTTAGTCTTACGAAGTTTAGTGAAACGGGCCCCAGGGACGTAGCCTAATGATTTGTATCTGTATCTGCAACCACTTGCATGTACCTTCTAATGTCACGTAATTTGTATCGACTTTCACAAATATCACATTAGATCAGCCGTACGATTGCCGTTTGATGACTGTTAAATATTATTTTAATTGACCACTTGTAAATATGGTTATATGAATATGTGACATATATTTTACTAGTATAGTTGCAATCAGTGCAGACACTGATCAGGCTGCGCAGATGCACAGGTCTCCAACATTTACAAATTTAAGAAGACCTACTTTAGATCATTGTTAATTTAATTACTACTAAACTTAAAGCGTTTCCACCAGGATGAAAAAGGGGCAGGGTGCTAGCCGAAAAAAAGGGCACTTCAGGCGCGGCGGAAGACGATAATTATTGGGGGGGGCGAAGTTTCGAGGGCCCGAAGGCCGGAGTTTGCTAGGGGGGTCCGGGAGCATGACTTGAAGCCTGTTCCTCATGTCAGTTACGGTTCTCTGCACGTTGGAGAAGACCCGCTCCACCTTTGCTGTATACACGGGTACCACGGCTGCCGCGCTGACGATCTTCTCCAGGTTTGGGCAGAAGTCTCCCGCTGTCTTCTTCAGTGTCATTATAACTTTAATGACATCCGATGGACCACGCCTGCTTGGTTCCAGGCCCGATACCGCTTCCTTCAAATTATCCCATTCTAAGAGGCATTCGTCGACGTCGAGGTTGTAATGTTCTCCCAATACTTCAATTTCGTAATTTCCGGAAAATGCTGTAGCTATGTTGTCTTCCTGTCCCATGTCGAATACGGCCATGTTCTCAATGATATCCAGGAGGTCCTTGAACACGGTCATGTGCGGAATGTTGTGCTTCATTAGGAAATGGAGCAGTTTAGTGGCGCAGACGACGGATTGAAACTCTTTCTCATCCAGGGGTTTCTCGCTAAGTGTTGTCTTGATGCCGCAGAGTTTCTCAGCCTCCAGCTTCAGCACAGATTGATGTTGTTCAGACATCTCGTGTGCCGTAACCTTGTCGAGTTGTAGAGTTCTGCATCCAGTCTCGGTCCAGGCAGCAGTTCCATTGTGGCCAGTGGTTTTGTGTTTCTCACAGAGCGTACACAGCATGACGTCGATTGTCGCGCCGTCGGTGTCATTCTTCGTCGCCGAATACAGCCACGGTCGTGTGTCCGTCCAATTAAGATTAAACCCAATCAGTAGTATATAGGGAGTCAAAATGATACCACCTACGGTGGTATCATTTCCCCACCCTATATACTACCCGCACCACACCCGAAAAACTCCAAAAATTGGTTAACGAGGAAATTGTCACCCGACAATTGGTGTCATAAATACATAAGTTGAAAAGAGGTCCAATTGAACAGATAAATCTCATAGGTTATATACAGAAAATATGATAACGCCAGAAATGGAAAAGTTTTAAAATCCGTGGCAAATCTGTAATGGTTTCGGCTACCCAACGAAATAGCCACCCGATAATGCGCCGGAAAAAATATCCGCCGAATTAATTATGTTCAGAAAAAAAAAGATATATATGTTCAATTGAACTGCGCGATTTCTATACGTCCGCGCGTGATAGTTTATTTTTCAACACGGCATTTTCCTTATCCACTATAGCTAATTTATTCCGTAGATCAGCAACTAATTCTACCAGCTCTAGTCTATCGCGTTCACCTTTAGCCACAGGGCAGCGTAGTTGCTTATGTCTACAAAGAGTTTGGGCACTAACGAATTTACAAGGGCATCTGGGGCATTGAAATTGCGGAGCGACACAAGGAAATGTTCTACGTCTCGATTCATGCCGTCGTAGTTAGTCTTTACACACAAAAGTCTTACAACAAGTCGCACACTCCATTATATATGTATATGTATTTTTATATATTCAATTGGATGAAAAAAAACATCATGTAAATTTTTTCATCCAATTGAACAGATAAATTTCATAGGTTATATTACAGAAAATATGATAAAGCCAGAAATCGAAAGTTTGAGAAGAGAAGCCGAATCTCTAGGGATTACTTATAGTAAACGGTTGAGAGTTAGGGGGTTGACAAATCTGATAAACGCCACAAAGAATGAGGCGTTTATGAAGCGGTTTACCCGCGCCCACAAACGAGGAGCCTTTAAGGACCTCTCAATAGCGGAAGAAGTTGGTAACAGAATTCAAAAAGAAAGTATTGCGGGGTTAAGGGCTAGTGTAATAAAACATTCAAGCACCAATAATTTGTCCCAAATTAGACGCACAGGTGGCCCAATACAAAATAATAAGAACAAATCTATCGTTCGTGCGATAGTGGAAAAAGGTGAAGAAATATTGGGGGCTCATGATGAAACGTTGGAAAAGGTAGAAAATGGTAGACGGGTAGCTACATTATCCTTTCGTAAAAACATTGACATTAACGAGTCTGAACGCATGTCCGATAAACTCGCTCCGTATCTAACAACCAATTTTTATTTGAGATATTCATATTCTTACAAGCTAGAACATATGGAGGAAACTAAAAATGGAAAACCTAAAACTATAATATTTCACAAAAATCTCGGTGGTAGCGAACCACTATCATCAATGAAAACCGTTAAAAATGGTTGGTTCAGATAAGGAGCAAACACGAATAATGTCCGATAAAATAGACAGACCAAATACAAAGTGGAAGTTTGTAAGATGGGTAGAGGTTTTTGTAAAGTTAATACAGGGCAGTAGGGTAATAGATTTGGGACTACAATCCAAAGAAGTAGCAGGAGGAGAACTTCCAGAATGGTTGATGAATAGAAAAGGTATGTATTCTTTAGATAAGTATAATGACGGCCTTTGTCTGTTCAGGTGTCTAGCTATGCACCTTGATAAAAAGATCAGACCTGACAGATGCACGGACAAGGCGAAAGAACTTAGTAAACAATATACCGGTAGTAATGTGGTTTCACCAATTCCTTTTTCAGATCTGAAAAAGGTTGAAGAGTTTTTTAAAATCGGTATAGAAGTATATCAACCGACACAAGGTGGTGTTTGGTGGTTGAAAAAGGTACCAGCGCAATATGATGCACTAGGTAATAAACCAATGACAATAGGACTGTTTAATAATCACGCATTTCTGATAAAACACCTTAAAAACCTATCTAAAAAAAATTTACGCCTGCGATAATTGCAAACAGAAATTCACGAAAGCGAGTAATATGAAGAGACACGGACCAAAATGTATGAGAGGTGAGACAAAAGTAATATGTGATGGTAATCATTTAGAGCGCCCGCGTTCGTCGTTCGAGAAAGCGTTCTACCCAAAAGGTTCTAACAGTTATGGTGCGATCGATTGGATGTACTCTGTGGAAAAGCGGGAGGGAATTCACATTCACCACGAACAGTGCGGACACGGAGGTGAAAGATGGATTTTAGGAGATCCAGTAGATGGATACTGTCCAGAAACCAATACCGTATATCAATATCACGGCTGTTACTGGCACGGGTGTGAGATTCATGCAAAGCATAAAAAAGAAGAACGCGCATCCACAATGAGAAGAGATAAATTTATTAGAAGCAAAGAATTCAACATTGTAGTTATGTGGGAATACGAATTTCAAAGAACGGGTAAAGATATAAAGATCGGTTGCGACACTACTCTTTATCCATATCAGATAGTATACGATTTTGAGGCATATCTCCAGCCAGAAGTTGAAACTATCGGTAATAGTTTAGAGTACGAAGCTGAGCACGTTCCGGTAAGCGTTAGTATAGGAGATAATTTCTCAGGAACAGTAACTCATATTTGTGATAAAGATCCTGCAAAACTTATATAGAAAAATTCGTAGAAGATTTGAAAGTCAGGGGAAAAGCTATAAGAGAAGAAGTATGGTCAAGATATGAGTTTAATACAGAATATTTACGTGAAAAACAAATCGCCCAGATCCAACAGTGGATAGAGCAAGTACCGGTTATAGGTTTTGACAGTAGTCAATACGATATAAACTTAATAAAGAAATATTTAGTAGGTGAACTGTCATCAACAACAAAGAAAGTAATGGTTTGAAAAAGGGCGAACGCAACAATATTTCTATTTACTCTGGAGTTTAGATTTCTTGATGTAATACTTCACCTAGGACCTTGTGTAAGTTACGATAGTTGGATAAAAGCCTACGATTGTAAAGGACAGAAATCTTTCTTTCCTTACGAGTGGTTCGATTCTACAGACAAGCTGGATTACCCAGGACTACCGGATATAGAGAATTGGTATTCCAAACTATCTGGGAAAATGTTAATAGATGAAACAGAATTAAGTAAATGACGTAGAATTTTCGAAGAAAATAATATGAAAACTTTCAGAGATTGGTTGAAATATTATAACGATTTAGATGTAACACCGTTCCTAGAAGCTGTGGGAAAAATGTGTGAATTTTATAAACATAGGGGTGTAGATATTTTCAAAGACGCGGTAACACTACCAGGTGTGGCTATACAATATTTATTGAGAGGAACCATTAAAGAACAAAAATCTTCCAAGACGATTATACCGGAGGATGCTCTATGTGCACCAAAAGAAGAAACATACAAAATGATGAAAGACGATCTAGTTGGTGGTCCATCAATAGTATTTACACGATATGCAGAAGCCGGTGTTTCAAATATTAGAGTGGGTTCCAAGCCTTGCAAGGCTGTTTTGGGGTACGATGCAAACGCGTTATATTTATCTACGTTAAATAAAGAGATGCCGTGTGGAAAAGAAACTATACATCATATAGATAACCCACATAATCCTAAACTTATTAAAAAGTTTAGTAAATGAGTTTTATCCGGAGACTGGTTTGGGTTTGCGGAGGTGGATATAGAAGTTCACCGCAACTTGGTGGATAAGTTTTCTGAAATGCCTACACTTTTTATAAACAGAGAAGTAGAGATTGATGAAGTTCCCGCACACATGTTAAAATATTTAAAAGATACTGGCGAACTAGAGGAAATGGAAGAACATTGGTGGGATCTATGTCGGCCACTAAAGTATTGCTGTACGCGCCACTGTTGAAATGATATTTAAAACACGGCCTAGAAATAACGGGAGTTCATCGTGTTATAGATTATATTAGTGGTAAACCCATCGAATAGTTCGCTAAGGAAGTTACAGCCGCAAGACGAACGGGGGATGTACAACCAAATAAGAAACCAGTAGCGGATATAATGAAATTATTAGGAAACTCGTGTTGTGGAAAAATGATAGAGGCAACAGAGAGACATTTAAATACGACATATACACAAGACGAAACCTGTGTTGACAAAGCATTAAGATCCGCGTATTTTGACGATTTGGAAGAGATACGAGATGCGTACGAAATATCTTCAAGAAAATCCCGGTGCTCAGTAAAGAGACCCTTCCATTGTGGAATAGCGGTTTATCAACTAGCTAAATTGAGAATGTTGGAATTTTACTACGAATTTCTAGACAAATACGTAAAAAGAATTTGAATTAATACAGATGGACACGGATAGTATGTATATAGGAGTTAGTGGAAAAACGATAGAGGAATTGATTAGACCTAGCTTACTAGACGAGTTTGAAAAAGAAAAAAAAATGGTTGGCTTGGGATAAATGGAGCGAAAGAGAGCCAGGACTTTTCAAAATGGAATTTAGCGGAGATAGGGCGATAACGTTATCTAGTAAGTGTTATTTCGTAGAAAAATTTAATTCAATTAATAAAAACTCTGCGAAAGGAATGTCCAAGAGAGCTAACAATTTAAATTGGGATAGAAATAAACGAGTACTAAGTGAAACTACAGAAGAAGGAAAACACATTATAGATGTAGCACAAAATACAGGATTTAAAATGAAAGACGGTGTTATGAAAACGTACTGTCAACGAAAATTAGGACTCTCGGCGTACTACGATAAAAAACGCTTGTTATCAGACGGAATACATACGGAACCTCTTTAATTAATTTTAAGAAAATTAGCAATCTAAAAACTCTGACGATCCGGGGGTAGCTGGGTATCAGAAGGCACCGCGAGAAGTTCTTCGCGAACAAACCCTCGAGATGGCCCATCATCCAAATAGTAGAGCACGGGCTCATCGGGTTTGGTAATAGATCGATCTAGATGATATACATTGAGAGACCACACCGGATCAGTCGCGCGGCCGCTGCCACCTTCGAGCTCTCCCGGTTGATAGACGTACCGGACGTCAATATCCGATGGAAGCCGTTGCTCCTCTAAACCAACGGGTCGCCTGCGCGAGACGGCAGAGGGCTTGCTCTTCACGCTTTTGAACTTGATAGCATCTACGGGCTTCTTACCTATCAATCTGGTCACCTCTCCGTTCAGTGCGGAGACCACGGTGGGCAGTCTGGCCACCCACTCGGTCGATCGCGAATGAGGGTCTACAAGTTCTTTAGCGTATTGGTGTCCGAACAGTCTCTCAGCCAGGGTTCGATTGAAGCGCTCCACGATCTCCTGGTCCCGGTGGATGTTGACCCTGCCGCGTCTGACAGAAACTTTGTGTTTAGCCAATATATGAGAGACAGCGCCCATGAACTCGCTGCCGGGATCGACCTGGATAAGATTTGGCCATTTGAGAGGACTCATTTTATATATTCGGGAAAGAGCCTCGGCCACCTCCTTAGACTCTTTCGTAGCCAACGGCTCAGCCCCCTTATAGCGACTCGCTACGTCAACGACTGTCAGTGCGTACTTGTACGTTTTGCGACCGACGCGATCGTGAGGGAGAAACAGGAGATCCGCTTGGTGAACTTGGTTTGGCACAGGCACATCGAATTTGTGAGGCGCGGGTAAATAGATCTGCCAGATATCCTGCTTCTTGAGCCATTCCTTGACAGCGTTTTCGGAAACCTTGGTCGCCGCAGCGAGGTTCTTGATGGCCGCGAGCCCCTTCCAGTAGCCGCGTGGGCTGTAGTACGTGTTCGCTAGCTTGCGCGCTAGTTTGATATCAAGTTTGCGCGTGTCCATCGTATGCGAAGTATTCTAATAGATCGGACAATCTCCAACATGCCCTCGCCAGATCGTCCGGTAATAAACCTTTGTTGGAAATTTCGCTGCAGCTGCCGGTTAGGTTACAGCTCGGGAGCGGGAACTCTGAGGAATCTAACATCCGCTTTGCGAAAAAAAGGGTGGCCGCTTTTCCGTCCTCGCGCCACGTCTGGAGAGAATCTTGGGCCAGACGAATCATACTCTTTGCACCAGGTAAACGGTGTTTAAGGGCAGTATAGCCTACATCGATCATAGCGTAACAAAGTTCGTCAACTAACATCGTTCTATGTATATATATAACAACAAATAATTATTGCTTGTTTCAATTTCGATTGAATATAGTAGCCGACGAGACCCACCACACCTATCCCACGACGATGAACGCGATCTCGCGGTCTTTTTGGGCCTCTGACGGTACATAGAAATCTGAAAGTTGGGGCTCGCGATCTAGTCCCAAATTCATTGGATCGAGACTTCTCTGCGGATATGCCAGCGCATACTCGCGGTTGGCTTCTTCAACGTCAGTGCAGATGGGCGGTTCGTTTTTGTGACCACGCTTCCTTTGCGCTATTGAGTTGTTCTACAGCTAAATCGTGACGCTTGCGCTCCTCATCCACGTTCGAGCTTCTCATTTTCGAGAATAGAAAGTTGATGCCACTGAACGCCAATGCGTTCACAAGTGCTCCTCCTACTATTATTCCGATCGTAGCCATTTTATTTCCATATATTAACGGGTAGAATTCCAGCTTTAATTAGATAATCTCGGGTCCAAACTGCGGCCGCTACATCTAAGGTCACGTGCCCTACGTCTCTCACAGTAAAGTCCAATTTGGGGGCGGACCCTCCTAAGGCCACCTTCGAGTCGAGCATACCCGATTCTGAGACCCGATATCACCACGGCGTGATAAAGCGCATTCACTATCATTTTACCATCGTGTTCAGCCATTATAATTATTGCATATAAAAGGGACCGCGATTAATGTTTAAATGGGGCGCATCCCTCAACACTATTGAACGCGATTGGATTGGAACCGCATCCAACAGTGTTGGGGGTTGTTTTTTCAACCTTGTTGATGATTGGGGGTACCTGTTGTTGAAACGGTAAAGCAAATACAGGGTGCCCACAACCGACAGACCACCACCAACAACCCACGGAATCCAATCGAGATTGGAATTCCAATCAGGATTGGGAGTTGGAGCAATCGGTTCAAATCCAATCGCGATTGGGGGAGAAACAGCTGCCACCGGGTGTTTTGCCGTCTCTGTCCCCGATTGCAACAACCGTTTGGCCTCTCGAAGATCGGCGAGTATTTTATCTTGTTTAGCTTTTCGTGTGGCAGCCGCTGAGCGCCCAGCTGCCTGTCTTTTTGGATTTTTATGTCGTGAAATCGGGTTCAACTCTAATTTCGATTGCGTTGAGTGTTCCGTTGGAGGATCAATCGGGTTCGATCGGGTTGGAGCAATCCCCAACGCTGTCGGAGATTGTGGTTCCGTCTCTGTCGCAGGTGCGTCTTGTGTCATCATTTTGTGAGCTTATAGTTCGTGGGCATATATGTCCAAATTGACAGTGTTTACCCGTGGTCAACGAGGTTGTCAACGGAGCTAAGTACATTCCAAACTTGTGATAAATTGAGCAGCATGCTGTTCTAAGAGTGTGTCCTATAAAAGGGTCAGTCTCTAGATCGCGAATCAACCCCGCGGTGTCTGGTATAGGGAGAAGTATACTAACGGTGGTAGCGTACAAATGAATAGCCGCCGATCCGAGAGTTTTTGGCATCTCCGCACCTAATTTGGATTCGTATCGCGCATACATTGTATCGACCTCCGCATATGACATTTTATCCACCTGACAAACTGAGAGACGCCTACCGAGATAATGCTCCGACTGTCCCCCAGCAACCAGCGCAGCCAACCGCTCGCGTCGCGCCGCATTTTCATTCGGAGTCGTTGCACTCAACCCAATACCAACTACCGTTGGAGTTGAAGTTGAACCTGATTGGGTTGAGGTTTCAGTTCCTCCCAATTCGCGATTGATGTTCGATCCCGATTGTGTTGAGGTTTCTTCCATTAGCTGATCGAGAAGTTCGTCGCAGTTCATTATTGCTAATTTTCTTAAAATTATTCTTACAAGTCTCATAAGTCTAGCATATTGCCAAGCGCACCACCAGATACTTATGATCACCGTTATGCTCGCAATAAAGCTCGCAGCGGAGCAACAAATTATTAGCAATTGCTCAGCGTTGTTAAGCATTTTCTCAGCATTGTTAAGTATTTGTTAAGCATTGTTCAACATTGCTCAGCAATTGCTCAGCATTTATTCAGCATTTGTTCAGCATTGCTCAGTAATTGTTCAGCATTGTTAAGCATTTACTCAGCATTGTTAAGCATTTACTCGGCAGTTACTAATTAATTACATTATAAGCAGTTGGTTGATCAGTCTTTAGCAGAAGCTTGGTGTGCTTAGTTTCCGAAAGTATCTGTCGAACCTCCAGGCGCTCCTCGCGCGTTGGGATAACGTCGTTCTCTCTAAGACATTCATCGAATGAGTCTCGGTCCTTGCAGTGGAAGAGGGCGACCCATTTCGTTTGCTCGCGCAGATCCTTGAGGACGGCGTTGTACTTTTGAGTGGAGATCCATACGCTTTGCCTCGCATGGCGGCCAGAAAATGCGAGCTCGGAGAGCATGTCCTTCTTTTTGGTCATCGACGCCTTGGCCGAGCAGTCGTCAATCACATATAGGGTGGGCTCTCCCTGGAATATTTGATAGAAGACACGGAGCCAACCGTGAAGCCTGTCGCCGGGGTCAACGACGTATACCTCAGGGTCGGTCCATATCCACGGGCGCCGCTGATAAATCTCGTTGTGCCGCACAGTGGGACACAGGATCACAATGTGTCGAAAGGCATCGCGGTAGGAACCGTGCAGCAAGTCCAGGATGAAAGCCGTTTTTCAGCATCCAATCTCCAATCGTGAATTGGTATTGATTGCTAATTTTCATAAAATTAGTATAAAGCTGAGACGTATCGGCCATTTTCGATGTTGGGTTGCGCGTCTGTTATTATATATAAATATACGTTCAATGTGCCAGCTCCGTCCGCCTCTTTGGTTATCTGGATCGTCAAACCCTCGCTAGCGTTCTCAACTTGGCGTCCGCTACCGTGAATTTGGTCGTCATCGCTGGCTCGCATGTCTAGCCATAGAGCGTATTTGGTAGTCAGAAAATCCGAGAGGGAGACGTCCCAGAGCTGTAGGTCTTTGGCAACCGCGGCAACCTCCGGAAGCAAAGTTTTCTTACTTCGTCCCACTGCTGGTGCAGGCGAAGACCCGCGCTGTAGAGTTGATTGGGTACTCCCTCGATCGTCACCTCTACCTTCGTGATTTTGGGGTTATATAATTTGTTGGATTTTCTAGCACCGAGCGCGAACCGAGCATCTTCGAACAACATCAGTATACCTTTCATCGAGCGGGCGGGTACGTTGACATTAATATTCCACAATGTGTCGCTTTTGTCTTTCGTCATCTTGCGGTGGCGAAGAACTCGGTCGTAAAGTATGGCAACGCGCCCGACATACTGGGATCTGATTAATCGCGCGAGTTCGGGCATCGTGACCATGTCGTACTCCAGCGACACATTGTCGATCGTATACTTCGATGTCATATCAGTGGCTATGATAACTCGGCCGTAGTCGTTGAACGTTAGTTCGTATTCGAGGCGGTCCGCCAAAGCACTCTGATAGTATGGCATGTGACTCTCCAGCAACTCAAAGTCGAGCGGGTTGTAGATATTCGTTGAACGTTAGTTCGTATTCGAGGCGGTCCGCCAAAGCACTCTGATAGTATGGCATGTGACTCTCCAGCAACTCAAAGTCGAGCGGGATGTAGAATCGGTTGCCGTAAGCGGCCGCGACCGCGTTGTCGCTCACGACGTTATCTGCCTTGTCACCAGCCCCGATTCTAAGTCTGGTTACGTTCTTATTTCGACTGGTGTCAATACCTTGATATACCGCATTTTCACACTCTTGCGCCGTCTTCCACAGGTCCTGGTAGCAATAGTAGACGTCGCTGTTATCGATCGACATCACCTCATTACCAGAAATCTTTATCATGGTCTTCTTGACGATGGCACGACCCAGGTTCTGAACGATGGTTCGGTCCGCTTCCGTCGACGTCAGCGAAATAGTGAAAGCGAGGCGAACAGTCCCCGGCATAATGACGTCGCTAGCTCCGAGGTCGAGGAAGCGGACTAAGAGCTGCTGGTTCTGGTCGATCGTCGATGGGTTGTTCGTAATAACGACACTCTGTCTCACACCTTTTGCCCCGAGGGGCGCACGCAGTCTGCGATATGGATTGAGTTTGCGACCGTATTGACTCGCAGACATAATCTATTAAACCTGTATGGTTTTGTCTTTAATATAATAATAATTATTAAAAATGGCTGGTCTCGATATTGGCATGGACGAATTCGATCGCACTATGGGCGACCGAGACGATTACCTCGATGATGATGACTTCGAGAATATGCTCGATGATTTCGAAGAAACGACCTTCATAGAGACCCCACCCGAGAAGTATCCGTTTCCCGGGTGGGCACACGAGAATACACGTTCGCTTGATACAGACACACCTTTACATACGTGGGTACCCGAGAATACACGTTTATTTGATACAGACACACCTTTACATACGTGGGAGGCGCCACCCGAAACTCCGGCATGGGCGGGCGGTGCCGATATTCCGGCGGGGATCTCCAAGGGTGAGTTGGCTCCTCTCATGGAAACGGATTCTCTGGTGAAACGGTGGGAGAGTAAAGTGTCTAAACACGGCATCAATGCCACGTTGGAGTTACGCAGTACTAAAATAGGAGATTTGTGGGTTAAATGGGGCAATAACTGGAAGTTGCTGACGTACAAGAACGACCCGACCCATATCGCGCTAGAAGAAAGAAAACTTGGGGAAGTCCGTGACGATAGAGAATCTACCGAGCGGATCAACAAACTCCTGAGGTCGTTCCGGGATGAAAGAGAAGCTCGCTTGGAGGCTGCCTCGACTAACCGTGAGACACTCTCTGGACAATTAAGTCGGAGCCACGAAACAATCTCGAGGGTCCTGCACGAGGAGACGACACTCGGTGAGCGTCTTCGCACTCTGTTCAGAGAGAAGGGCTTCACAATAGTAACCATCCTCACAGCTTTCACCATGATTATATCGACCCTAATTCTATCTGTATCGTCTCTAGTTCTATCTATCACTGGTGGTTCGGCACAAGCACCCGCGCCAGCACCAGCGCCAGCACCAGCGCCAGCACCAGCGCCAGCACCAGCTCCATCCGGTGGAGCCAAAGAATGGATAAAAAAACAACTAAAATCCCTTGCCAATCTCCTGGCTAAATTAGCCGGAAAGGTGGCTGCCGCGCTGCCTGGGTTGATCGGGGGTATCGTCTCCTTCTTGCTATCTATATTAGCAAAAACGGCCGGATTGCTCGCCGAGAATGCTTGGGCTTTAATCGTGGCTATCGCCGGTCTCCTACTTTTAGCCTCCCGAGAGTTCCTAAATCCAATGCACAAATAGTCCGACAGCCACGAGGGCTACGACGAGCCCTAATTTCTCCTCCTCGTGGGTTGTGACACTATTTTCCCCTGTTCCTATCCAATCGCGATTTGGGGAACTTGCTGGTCCTATTGCAGAGGTGAAACAGGAGCGGAACTCGGTGGAAAACTGGGTTAAAATGAACTTGATGGGGGGCCCAATTCGCGAATTGGGGTTGGTGGGGTGGGTGCTTGCGGTTTTATGAAATCGGTTCCATTGTTGGGGGTGCGCTTGATGATATCCACGTTCACGTTCCCGTTGTGGCCGATTTTTTGATTGACGGTGGCGATTACGATCTGATTATTGTAACCGTCAACCGGGTCGTCTCGTAGTATCATATTGCTCGGTGCCATATAAAGACCTATTCCAAATACTTAGTCTATTGGGGTGCTGGCATTCTGCAAAACGTCTTGAGACTGCTTGATCGCCTTCTCCAGGTCCACCTTAGCTGAGATGGCGTCCTCTACAAGTGCCAATAATTGTTTTTGCGCGTCAAACGCCATTTCCGTGACTAGTATAGAACTGCGAGTTTGCTTCTGTGCGCCGAGGATGGCCCAGACGTATGTCCGAATGGAGTCGTTGAGGCGAGTAACACCAGCCTGCGTGAACCCCATACCCTTATCTAACATAAATGTACCCCACGCGTCCTGGACCTCAGCAGCCTGCTGTATGTAATCTATGTGAGCCCGTTTCGGTGGTAACCAATTGCAGGATGAGACACGCAGTGCCGACCTCCAGATACTTCCGGCCCGAAGGTCATCGTCGCGGGATCAAAATTCCCGGCGTTCCGACTGACGATGTGGTCACCAGAGTGATCGTGTCTAAAATCAGTCTGCGTCCAATTCCCGGACTGACCCCAAATGAGAACGTCCCCGAGGCCAGTGCTGTTAGGAAATACTTTCTGTCTCCAGTCCGCATCTTTTGAAACGTTAAATTCGTTACACAGTCTTTCGAACGCCCTACGATCGTATGTGTTGGAAATGTGATTCCATGCGTCATCTTGAGGTAGTGGAATACCTACTTCTTTGATAATCCTCATAATGGTGTAATACGCGTGAAAGTTGTAGACACTTCGGAGCATGACATTCTTGGATGTCAGATGGTCTTGATGCGAAATTCCACATCCGGCCGTTGCACACCATACGGCGAAGTTGAGCTGATTCTGCCAAAACTGCATCATTGTTGCTTTCCACCCGTTCCCGGCCTCCATCGTAGTAATCTTGTGCAGCCTATATTGTTCAAAGATGTCGGGAAAATTGGTGGTGAAGCCACTTTTCGGTCTAACTGTTAAAGTTGGGTGTAAAAGGTGGTTAACAACGTCTTTTTGTGTGTGTTTACCTCCGACCGCGTACTTTGCATTAGAGTTAAAGCTAAATGCTTGGGTATCCATTGAAAGATATTATTATGTTTGCTACTATCACTAATGTTCAAAATGGGAGTTGTGAACTTCAAAAGTCAATCGACAACTGCTGCGGAAAACGCCGGGTAGGCCTCAGATCAATCACCTTCACGGTTGGGTGGAAAAACGTGGGGGAGAGCGAAGGGTTCGGCTACGTGAAGGCCACCCGCCAAGTAGGTGTAAAGCTGCCCCCCGGCCTTTGGAGTTCGAGATCCCTCCAAGCTTTTGTTGCGTCGGAGCTTGCTGGTAGAGCCAGCCTCACAATGCACCTGGATCAATTGAACACATCGTACAACACGTTAGACGGAGCTCCCAGTACATTACTAAAAACTGTGCACGCCAGCGACTGTTTCTATGGTGAGACCCTGACCTTAGACTTCCCAACCCCCGAGATGAAAGTTTTGGAATCGGGACACATCCACGAGTTGAAGATTTCTATTCTAGATGATAAAGCGCGAGAGTTGAATAACTATCACCCGATTTCGAGCGTTCTCGAAATAACCGATTAAACATAATATATATACATATTAATCATGAGCATATACGGTCCAGGTATTTCCAACTTAGAACGGGACGTTCCCGTCGCGGCCGCAGCATACGATGAAGCCGCAATGAGAAGGCTGGAGAGGGTCGTATCACAGTCCCACACAGTTTTAACTAGGGCGGTTGCACAAATGGGAAAATTGCAAGCTAGCAGACACGTCATAACAGTTTGTGCCGAGGAGCGGGGTTCACTAAACGAGGGGGCCTACGAATATTCATTCGGTGCCAACGCGAGCAACAGATACGGGGGATACACCATGGCAGTGTATGGGACGATTTTTCGAATGGCGGTCTGCTCGGTCGACTTTCGCGGACACGCCACTGCTGAAGTCCGAGTGAATGTCGTCCTGAATGGTGTAGAACAGAATATTGGCATCACCAAGCACGCGGGGCAGAGGTCAGGGTTTACTATATTCGATGATGACACTACAATTAAAGTTTCGGCAGGTAGTGTTATTAACTTTGTTACAAAAATTGCTGACCAATCAGCTTCCTCCACTATTGTTACACTGTTAATACAACTTGATTTATGATGAATGATGAGAATCTATATCCACACTTACCTTCGGGGGCGGCCGACCCGGCATCCTTTAGGATGACCGGGATCGTCGAGATACAACATATTCTACAAGACGAGGGAGTGAGGCGGACGGGTTATGCGAAGAAATATAGGCGGTCGGTCAATATAGTTGAGGGGGTAAGCACCGCGTTAGCCCCAGCTTCCGTTGTAAGCGGGGTGGGGAGTGTCTCTTTATTGTCAACAATCGTCGCCTCTCCGGTCGCGGTGGCCTTGAGTGCGACAGCGGCGGGGGCGGGACTGCTTTGTTTGACGGTCAGACTCGTGGGTCGAAAACTAGAGGCCAAGAGTCGAAAGCACGATCGAATAGCGGTTCTCGCGAGGTCTAAGAAAAACTGTATCGACGTTATCGTGTCGAAAGCCATAGCCGACAACGATATATCAGTTAGCGAGTTCAAAATGGTCGTCGAAGAGATGGCCAGATACCAGGAGTTATAGAGTACGATCCGGTCCAAGGCTCGACCACAAATTCTCGCGGACGAAGACGTAAAACAACTCGTTATGGAGGGGAGGGCCGACGAGAGAAAAAATCTCCTCGCCCGTCTCGGGACGTGATATGCTTATTCGCGTGTTTGAGGCAACAGCAGGATATTCCTCCACCATACAGTCCAGCTGTTCCGACGGCCCCTCCATATGGAACATAAAATCCATACCCGATTTGCATGGGTTTCAACTACCCCCACAATTTCGGTAGACTAGAGCTGGTAGAATTAGTTGCTGATCTACGAAATAAATTAGCTATATTGGAGGAGAAAAATGTGGTGTTGGAATATAAACTATCACGCGCGGACGTATAGAAATCGCGCAGTTCAATTGAATATACATTTTTTTTGTTTTTCTGAAAATAATTAATTCGGCGGATATTTTTCAGGCGCATTATCGGGTGGCTATTTCGTTGGGTAGCCGAAACCATTACAGATTTGCCACGGATTATAAAACTTTTATATTTCTGGCGTTATCATATTTTCTGTATATAACCTATGAGATTTATCTGTTCAATTGGACCTCTTTTCAACTTATGTATTTATGACACCAATTGTCACGATTTGCTGTCGGGTGACTATTTCCTCGTTAACCAATTTTGGAGTTTTTTGGGGGTGGTGGGGGTAGTATATAGGGTGGGGAAATGATACCATCGTAGGTGGTATCATTTTTACTCCCTATATACTACTCAATCTTATGTTTTCCGCTGGCGTTCTTGACCGGAGTTGACATAACATCGGTAGCTGCCGTTTCGGAAGTTGCACCGTTCTCTACACCTGTCGTCGTCGGTATAGCGTCGGCTGTCCCCGGAAGCTGCATTATGTTGGTCGGTTTCGCCGTGAAGAAGGATGATATGCTGTGTGTGGTCTTGGCTATCTTCTCCCTCTCGTTCACCATGTACTTCAGTTTTCTTTTCAAAGACGGCATTTTTCAACATCGAAGTAGCGTCGTGGATTCGGGTAATTATTCGTAGATTGCGATAATTAGCGTGTAATAGATTTACAGGATAATGACAATGGCTAGTTTGCAGTCGTATTTAAAAGCATCCTTGAGGATTACTCAGTAAATGTCAATTACTGACAGATAACGATCATCGTGCATATCGGCGGCACACGTCCGCAATTTCGATGCGGAGGCGACGAGTTTCACACATTATGGGCTGACAATTGTGCTTTGTGAACCACTAATTCGGGGTATTGTTTTTACAAGTCGGTGCTCGCGTCATAACGTGATACAAATGTGTGAAAATAAATTGTCGGTGGACATGCCAATACGGTATTCGCTGTATGACGTGATACAAATGTGTGAAAATTATTTGTCGGTGGACATGCCAGGCACGTGCCATCGTAATCATAGCCTCCAACAAGTTCAGGTTCACTAATCGACGCTGGAAAAAACAAATCTTGATCAATTAAATGTCTAAGTCTCAGATATAAATTACCCCAATTTAGAGAATTAAAAAAAAACAATACGAAAAACAGCGGCTGACGGGTCGATCACGATGATCGGTCATTCGGCCGATACAAAATTTAGCATCAAGTGCGCCTAGTAACACACACTTGGTTACCGCTTTTCATTCGCTAATTGCGCAGAGAAAACTGGGACAAACGTCTATTGCCCAATTTGCCCACCAGTCCAGTCAACAGCTATTCAGCATTATTCACATATCTACAGTGAATAATGGATACATTTCCGTTGTCGTCTCAATAGTTAACTTGTGAACCTCGCAAATCCGGATCGAACTAAGAGGATGCATAATCTCATTTGATCTTATCTTAATCTACACTGGTCGTGAAATCCACTCACAAAGGCAGTTGGTTTGACAAGCGCATGTTTTCTCTTGAGCCTGACCGTGTTCAGACCAGCTTTATGACAGGACAAAATTAACATGCAGCTCTAAACCAGTATTGATTCAATTTCATATAAATCATACACGCTATACTGGGCACTAGTGCCATCTCGTTTTATCTCTCCGCGGGGCGCGAGCCATGGGAGGTGAGGATTGACTTTCATATTCTGGGATTTGTTAGCGATTACGTGTAAGTTTATACAGACAAAACTAGGTCACAGGTTTTGTAATTTGGGCGTAGCTGGGCGGGTAGATTTGGATTTTAGGGCAGAAGGGCGGGGTTTTGCCGGCTGTAAGCCGGGCAGGGCGCAGCGCCCTCCTAAACCTTGCTAGGGGAAGCTCATTATTACTTTCCCCAATTAAATCCCCATAGACATCTTCACGGAGTCAGATTTCATTTCTACTGTAGGCTGTAGGCTGTTGTGTTGCATTGTACAAACGTCAGCGTTTCAATAACGTCATTTTCTCGATGACGTTACTTTTTTTTCCTTGCGTGATTGACATGGTGCTACAAAAAGTGAGATAAAACAAAAACTATGAAACATATTTGCATTTTCTTTTCAGTATATTGTTTGTGAAAGGTGTCCGCATCCACAAATGTAAAACAGTGCAAATTGAAAATGTTGTCATTAAGGCCGGTTTTCACAGAGCGCGGCCCACATGTATTATAATAAAACAAACAAAGCAAATTCGTTTAAGCATATTGTATTTGCATATAATTTACAAGTAAGACATCAGTAGAAGTATACTACAGAATTATACAAATGGGATTGGATTGAAAGCAATCTTAGTAGCACAGGCTGCAGGAACCAGGGGTCCGTTTCGCTACACTTCGTGCGACTGAAATGTTCGTAACAGCAATATTATTATAGTCTGTAAGTTTCACATTAAAAATATTTTCTTGTAAACGATTATTGGATTTACATTTATTGAACATAGGCTATATATGCAGTCTTTGCTCAATAAATGTAAATCCATCAATTTATAATTTCCAGACGATCCTAAATTTGCAATTACCTGCATTTCAGTGGTACAAAGTTTGCAGTGGTACAAAGTTAGCAGGACATAACAAACATAATTAGTATGCTTGCTTTATGCTCCTAGTTTCTGCTTCCTGTGATACCCGGTAGATGTATTATAGATGACCATATGTAAATATGCATTAACCAAGTTGTAGCAAAGAAAGGACAAACAACTATTTTAGTTCGTTATTATAAAAACACAAATAGAAAAAAGGCCACTTCAATAGTTCGAAAAAATATGTTCGCACACCAGGCCAATCACGCACACATTAGGTTTTGGTTGTAGTAGTCAATTTGCCACTCTACCAGACCTATGAATTGTCTATAGTACAATGTTTTTTGGTGGCTTTACATTCACACGGGTGTCTTGAACCAATTCAGCTTGGTTGTCCTCTTGACAACCTTGCGTAACGTCTTCAATATGCAAATTAGTTGCCGCCATTACCGGAAAACCTATTTCCTCTCATAGGTCAATAACTATGCACTATAAATTCACAAAAATGGTGTCTATGCCTATATTTTCATGGTCATGGATTACGATTTTGGCATTTATAAAATTGTTACATGCATACGCTTTCTCTATATGGAAATTAATTGTTGCCATTACCGAAAAACCTTGTTTTTTTTAGATAGCCGTGCTAGTATGTGCGATAATTTCAAAACAGTTTCAATACATACTTTTCACGGTCGAGGATTACAATAAATTCATTTATAAAGTGATGGCATGTATGTGTGTTGTTATGTAAATGAGATGCTAATATTAGCAATTGTACTGAAGTTATATTATCCCCCCCCCCCCCTGCTCACACACGAACACTTTCTTTTTGGGGTATACTATATGATATGCATTTGTTCATTTACTCATCATCATCAATGTTTGAGTTTGAATTTTCTCAGTATTCGTGCAGTTTCTACAAATCCATCCATTGTAGTAACCATAACTCCATAACTACCAATGCACTAACAATTTTAAACGTTGGATTCATTAATAATTAGATAATGTATAGCTGCTGCAATTGCTTCGGTCTGATACCACGCCCTATTCCAACTCCTCCACATCCTCATCCACAGCATCGGCATCTATCTGATGTGCACCTCCCATCCCATTTTTGTTGATAGTGCACATATTGCAACACCCATCGCCAGCTGTACACACGCAATAGATGGTAACAACATCTGATTTCTGTGGCAGCTACAACCCTCTGTTTAACTGCCGCCTTTCACAACATCATCATTCCTAACATATGGTGAAGCAGTGAAGCAGGATGTCGGAGGCAATGCCATGATGCTCATTGGCTTCATTTTCTTCTTGGCATATATATAGTAGCGTGCCGCACCCATTGAGATTCCTGTTTGCTAACCATTCATAGCTGCGAAGAACCGCTTACCTGTTTCTAGGAGAGCAACATTAGTGGCGTTTGCTTTACCCAGTACATGAAACAATCCTGGAAATTCGCCAGCCTTCAGAGCATTCAAGGCACTGACCATCGCCTTGCTGAATGGGTATGATACAGTGTCACAGCCGCTAACTAAGCGCATGCATGCCCAGTAGCTGCAGCCACTTAGATCCCATATATGTATGCATGTCGCATTGATGTCGATCACCACCCCATTCCAGTGTTCTATCTGGACACTACAGCTAGGAAGTAGTAATTGCAGCTTCCAGACCCAGCAGATCAGTAGCACAAATACATCTGTATCATCGCTGAGGATCCGGACCACAGCCTTGTCCATTTCGGAAGCTTGCCTCATCGTGTGAAAAGCTGTTGTCATCCCGATAATCTATGGATATGTGATCACCCAGATTGAGTATGGATATCACGCGGGTGAGTTCACGCTTGTTGTGGCTATTCTTTAGAATGGCATGACGATTGGGTAAGGGATAGTCAGTTGGGATAGTCAGTAGAACCGTCACATGCACGTCGCATCCACTCTCGATCTTTGGATGAGCTATCGTTGTATTTGTCAAAGACAAATATCTTCTCGGTGGAAGTAGGGTAAATCGAGAGGCGGCGCTTAATGCTCACAATGGTGACGGCTACCAGTCATCCGTGTGGCCAGACCAGACGATGTGAAAGAAAAGTTGTTGTGCATCCACGATGGCGATGTCCGGAACTGGACCTCCAAGTTGTGGTATACCGAGAGATGTTTGGCGAGTGAATATTTGTTTCCTTTCCTCAAGCAGCCATACTCGTCGATGATAGAAGGTGGAACAGCATACACCTCGTACTGTAAAATGGGTCCCAGTTGCAACTGTCGTTGTTGCCCGACCAACAAAAGACGGATGAAGATGGCCTCTAGGTCGAATACAGTTTTGCCACCAACCTTCACGCCTCTCTTAAGTTGCTCCATCGACTTGACATGACTGTATATTTTGGCATGGAAGTGAAACGGCAGAGAGTCGCGGAAGGATGTGGCAATTTTCGCTCCAATGACTAGTGGATCTTCCACATTTACATCTTTGTGAGCTACCTGACCATTGACAATGCTGTAGAGGACGTCACTCTTGACGTTCAAACATGGGAATGCCTTGTTAACTCTGTGGCAATCCGCTGCCAATCGTCACTGTTCAGCTGTCGTCTCTTATTACATTCCTCTTTATGCTCGCTTGGTGATGATGAGCAGTGCACTTCATCTGAGTACGACTGTTCCATAGCATCAGAAAGATACGCTGAGATCGAGAATAAATCAATCCATTCAGTGAACACCTCAGGTGACAGCGTCAGGCCCTTCAGACCACCATTTCCCATCCCGATAGCAGTTTGTTCTCCAAACTGGTCACTGGATACTGAATTTCAATGCATGCGCTCCAGCGATGATATCTCGATGCGCATCTGCCGGCAACAATTGCGCATCTCTAGCAGGTGGAAACTGATATACCGAGCACTGAAGAAGTACGGCAATATCCGTTCCAAACAAAGCTGCTGGGAGTTCCAGTATTCAGCCCTCTCTGTGCGAAGGAAACTGGTGAATCAATAACGTAGGTTTCACAAGAGTATCCACGCAGTGCCTACCTGTCGGATGATGTCGTACTCCTTCTACGTACTCATTAAAGTTTTTTTTACCGTTTTGGAGACAGTGCTACAGCAGGGCAACCGTCACTATGCCGAATACCCTATTGGCACGCACCCATACATTCCCATTTATAATCACCCGCAGACCACCGAATGCTGCACTAACTAGAACATCCAAACCAGACCCCTTCACCAGTGTCCCAATGCAACCGAAAAAATACATAATAATGTGCATTGCTCCTGGACGAAGATTCACATCGTCAAACCTAGTCGGATCCCACCATTTGATCTGTCGGGCAACCATGTACAATTGCATAGCAATGGAAAGATTTGTATACGTCATGTCTAGGTCACATATGGTTTTCTTCATGTATAGCAGTGATGTGATGACGGTATCAGCTAGTGGTGCATGTATGAGTAGGCCCATCAGGTACACATTCGCTGGCTTTGTTGCGGGTGTCACTTGGTCCCTGGCCAATTGGCTGTTTAAGCCGTACCAATCCAGGCTATGATCTGATGAAAGTGAATTCGGCCACTGGGCGTCCTTCAGCTCTGCAGCAACAAGACTCTCAACCCTGGCACATGCATTCGTGAAGAAATATAAATTGCAGAAGGGTTAACCTTCGTTGGGCCAGTATATTGCTGAAATGGCACATACTGGCTATATTGGTCGTAAGAGATTGTGCAACTGTCTTCCGCAGTCGTGGGATCACATGATTCATATCTCCAGGTCGATCGCTAGCACTACCCAGTTCTACGATGCCAACGGGATGCTGTTGGAATTCCTGAGCCATGTCATGTATCTCTCTACGTCAATTGGGAGCTTAAACTAGAAGATCAATATTGTCAAACCACAAGAAGATTGGCCACACACTTCTCATCAAACCCATTGCCTGATGTAGATCACCAACGCTGTCGCCCATGAATTTGGCAGCTGATTTGCGAAACCTTATCACCTCATCATATGATACAAGGAATATGTGATCCTGTAGAAGTTTGATCATCTCGGAAGTGCCATGTCTGTGATGAAGCTCCACTGCCATGTCCAGCGTTGTCTGGTTCCTAGTGCCGGTGATGTGACCTTGTAGAGATTTGGCTAGGTTGGGACTTCTGCGCCACAGTTCCACAGGAAACTAATTCTGAGACTATGTTCAGCAGTGTTGCACTGGTCTGTTTCAGTGTGTTATTGTATGTGAATTAGTGCAGATCATAATTCGCATTACTGTACTGTACGGCTCGAGCCTCACTCCTTATCTGCCGAACAACAGAGTATATACTCTCCTGATATATACGTTCAACAGCGAGGTCATATACAGACGGGTCAACGGGGTCGAATCCCGTATTTCACCTGTTGAAAGGGGGAACATCTCAAAATCAGAACTGAATATTTACATCAAGAAACACACATATTCGGGCCTGAAATTATAATAACCTGATCTGGTGCCAGGTCGTCACCACACCAGAACTTAGCCCCATCCCCTAAAATAATAGGATTAGCCATAATCCTACTACTCTTATAAGTGGTATATCAAACTCTCAAATACGTAATCAGGTAGCCTGATATTCCGGAAAGGATGAACCCCATCGTTAAATTACCCTTGGCATGCATCCAACTAACCACCCGCTACAGAGCTGTGAAAGTTGGGCTTTATGTATTGGCGGCCAATAATAATCATCGCAGAAAGGATCCAAACTGCGAAAAATAATTAAAATATTTGAAATATTTGCATGTAGTCACTTTATAAATTCATGTATTGAAATCCTAGACCAGGAAAACAAGGGTCTGAAACCCATTTTCGTGAATTTATCATAAACGGTTGCAGAGCTATAAAAGAAAATATGATTTTCAGTAACAGCGGCAACTAATTTGCATAATGAGACAATATATACATGTAATCACTGTATAAATGCCACCAGTGTGATCATTGACCATGAAAACATAGATATATACACCATTTGTGTGAAGTTGTAGTGTATAGTAGTAGAGCTATAATAGGAAATAGTTTTTCCGCTAATGGCGGCAACTAATTTGCATATTAAAAAAGTTGCCCAAGGTTGTCAAGAGGACAACCAAGCTAATTTGCTCCAAGGCACCCGTAGGAATGTAAATCTACCAAAAAACCTTGTACTATAGACAATTCATAGGTCAGACATGTAATTCATAAGGATGGCAAATGGACTATAGTGACAATGTCCAAAATCATACACAGTGGAACCCCTACAAACCTGACGTCCCCATGGCGTCCGGAATAGAGATGTTGCACTGTAAATTAGTCATATCACCACTCCAGAACGTGTTTTCATGCTCTTCAATCACGAACAGACTGTATCATCAGAGATAAATCCAAATAAAACCCACTAGAATCAGAATTACCCACACCGTCATATACAAGGTGACCGGCTAATAGAGGTTCACCGTACCATTTCAAAGTCGACTTGTATTCTCTATTTACATTCTTACAACTGTAAATATTGTTTCGTTAGTAGGATTGTCCAGTTGCATATTACCATAGAGTATAGTGTGTAGGTCGGTTGACAATTAGCTTGTGTATCGTATATTACTTGCTTTATATGTAGTGTATATCTTGGACAGGAGAAATACTAGTGGGTGGCATCTTTAACTTGTCCACAGATACAATTTGGTGATTCAACAATATTTTTGCAATATAGGTCATATATTTAATATTTTGATGCCATGTTCCTTCATTGCTAGAGAATACGCATGTAGAGAGTGGCCTGCGGTTCTCTTACCAGGCGAATTGCAATTCCTGGAGGGCAGGATTGCAATTCGCGTTCCCATTAATTTCAATTGGACCGCAATCGGACTGTAATCATGTGACTGCGGTCCAAAGAGTTGGTTTCGGAATTGCAATACATATAGCGCAGTTAGCGCTGCGCTCCGCTTTTATTTGCAATTTACTTTAAACTGCGAAAGAATGACCGCTTTGCGCTGCGCTCTGCGGTCAAACCAGCGGACCGCTCTGCTTGACCAATGCGGCAATACAATCGAAATAGTTGACAAACGTATCCGTGTTCCAATCCAAAATTGTATCCCATCTATTTCATTCAAAGTGGCTAGAAAGTCAGCGGTATTGGTGATCTGTTTTTTTGGTGCGCAAATATAAAGCGGCGGGTTATTGCGAGACAAACAGTGAAACATTGACCTTGACAATTTCTTGGACAAAACAAAATGTCGTCACTGCTGTTCCGAATATCAAAAACACATTAATAGACACCACGATACTCACAATATATTTATTTTCATATAAAATCAAATTATAATGTGTGGTCTACGGTATACTATTGCAAAACAAAGCATCAATTTTGCGTTTTGTTTACTTTTTCGTCGGTATCAAATTACGTTTCCCTATTCTGTTAACATTACTTCGACGCGATCCTATAGTCGACATGACAATTTCTGAGATCAAAATAAAATTTCATAATGTCTTTCAATTTCAAGCTGCAAGGAGACTGTGAATTGCATATTAACCATAATAACATGGTGAACATATTGATAATAATTTTAAAAGAAAAGCATATTTTAATTTTCGAAACCTGATCATAAAGAAAACTTATTTTGGAATTAGATTTCTATTACTGCAAACGTTCTGTTCTGGCTGTTGATTTCTATTGGCCGGAATAATTATTCCGGTGATAGCCATTTCTTTAAAATAAAACGGTTTACTTGTGTCACAGAGTGAGAAAGATAAATAACGGCCCGGAATCGAACCAGGTACCTCATGTTTACCGTACCATGCCCATGGCTCTACCGAGCAAGATAGCAAGGCACAGATCATACACACTTCATCCCCATAGTCAGTTGCGTACGGTGACATTCTCCTCCGCCAAATTGAAATTCGTCCTCGAATTCCATGTATAATTTTTGTCTCTGAATTCCATATGTTTGGGTACAATTTTGGGAGTATTTATCAGTCGCGGTCCTTCGTTGGGCAACACTTGTCATTGGGCAGAAATATTTCCACCCAAAATTCCGTATTTGTGGAACATTTCTTCATCAGTCACGACTCCACGTTGGGAGTATTTGCGGCAAGTAACTGCAGAATTCTCAATTATCGTCCGTACCCAGTGTGCTCCATAGGTTCTTCCTGCAGAGTACCGAATCGGATCTCATACTGAATCGGATCTCATTCGCGCTTTAGCTCCAACCAATCGTGAAGCCTATCACAGGGGTCAATAACGTATACCTCAGGGTCGGTCCATATCCACGGGCGCCGCTGATAAGTATCGTTGTGCCGCACAGTGGGACATAGGATCACAATGTGACGAAAGGCATCGCGGTAGGACCCCTCGAGTAAGTCGAGGATGAAAACCGTTTTTCCACATCCTGTCTGCCCACATATTATGGCAGAGTGGGCATCTGCAATCGTGAATTGGTACTGATTGCTAATTTTTTTCAAAATCAGTAGATCGATGATACGTATCGGCCATCTTCGATGTTGAGTTGTGCGTCTGCAATTATATATAAGTACACGTTCAATGGCCCACTTCCATCCGCCTCTTTGGTTATCTGAATCGTCACACCCTCACTAGCGTTCTCAATTTGGCGTCCGCTGCCGTGTATTTGGTCGTCGTCGCTGGCTCGCATGTCTAGCCATAAGGCGTATTTGGTAGTCAGGAACTCCGCGAGGGAGACGGCCGATAGCTGCAGGTCTTTGGCAACCGTGGCAACCTCCGGAGAGCGTTTAGAGCCGGAAGCAAACTGCTTTCTTACTTCGTCCCACTGCTGGTGCGCGCGAAGACCAGCGCTGTAGAGTTGATTGGGGACTCCCTCGATCGACACCTCTACCTTCGTGATTTTGGGGTTATAGAATTTGTCGGTTGTTCTAGCACCGAACGCGAACCTAGCATCCTCAAACAGCATCAGTATACCTTTCATAGAGTGGGCGGGGACGTTGACATTAATATTCCACAATGTGTCGCTTTTGTCTTTCGTCATCTTGCGGTGGCGAAGAACTCGGTCGTAAAGTATGGCAACGCGCCCGGCGTACTGGGTTCTGATCAATCGCGCGAGTTCGGGAATCGTGACCATGTCGTACTCCAGCGAAACAATGCCGATCGTATACGTCGATAACATGTCGGTGGCTATGAGAACACTGCCGTATTCGTTGAACGTTAGTTCGTATTCGAGGCGGTCCGCCAAAGCACTCTGATAGTATGGCATGTGACTCTCCAGCAACTCAAAGTCGAGCGGGTTGTAGATATTCGTTGAACGTTAGTTCGTATTCGAGGCGGTCCGCCAAAGCACTCTGATAGTATGGCATGTGACTCTCCAGCAACTCAAAGTCGAGCGGGTTGTAGAAGCGGTTGCCGTAAGCCGCCGAGATCGCGTTGTCGCTCGCGTTGTTATCTGCATTGTTACCAGCCCCGATTCTAAGTTTGGTTACGTTCTTATTTTTGCTGGTGTGAATACCCTGATAGACAGCGTTTTCGCGCTCTTGCGCCGTCTTCCACAGGTCCTGGTAGCAATGGTAGACGTCGCTGTCGTCGATCGACATCACCTCATTACCAGAAATCTTTATCATGGTCTTCTTGACTATGGCGCGACCCAGGTTCTGAACGACGGTTCGGTCCGCGTCCGTCGACGTTAGCGAAATAGTGAAAGCGAGGCGAACAGTACCCGGCACAATGACGTCGTGAGTTCCGAGGTTGGGGAAGCGGACTAAGAGCTGCTGGTTCTGGTCGATCGTCGATGGGTTGTTCGTAATAACGACACTCTGTCTAACGCCTTTTGACCCGAGGGGCTCACGCAGTCTGCGGTATGGATTGAGTTTGCGACCGTATTGACTCGAAGACATAATTTAGTGAAACTATTAAACCCGTATGGTTTTGTCTTTAATACATAATTAATTTTAAGAAAATTATAAAGATGGTTGATTACGATATTAACATGGATGAAATCGGTAAAGATGATTTCCGCGATGATGATGACATCGATGATGACATCGATAACTATGACGAAACGACCTTCATAGAGACACCAGCACCCCGAATTACACCTTTGTTTAATCCGGGCGCACCACGAAATACGCCTTTGGTTAATCCAGGCACATCTTTGTTTGGTCCAGACGCACCCAAAAATACGCCCTTCCCACCTTTCCCTATGTGGGAGGCACCACCCAAAACTCCGGCATGGGCGGCCGGTGCCGAGATTCCTGCGGGGATCTCCAAGGATGAGCTGGCGCCTCTCACGGAAACGGAGTCTCGGGTGAAACGGTGGGAGAGTGAGGTGTCTAAACACGGCATCAATGCCACGTTGGAGTTCCGCAGCAATAAAAGAGGAGACCTGTGGGTTAAATGGGGCAAGAACTGGAAGTTGCTGACGTTTAAGAACAACCCGACCCAGTTCCTCAGCCCCTCTTCCTTGAACCGATATGGAGTGGACCTTGCTCGAGCTCTCGGAGTGATCGGGGACCGGTCGCAGGTGTCTCAAAAAATGGTAAAAACCCTACAGTCTACCGACGAAACGCTGGCGAAGACGGCCGCCTTTATAGAAACGAGCGAGCTCAGCGATGTCCCTGGCATAGCCACCGACGGTATTCACACAATTGAAACCACGGTCAACGAAATAAACGGCACGAAATATGACATACCGTTACCTCTTCGCGAACTCCTGGAACTCGATAAGGCTCTGCAAACAACTCGGGGCGAACTGGTCAATAACCTCTCCAAACTCACGGCGCTGGACAAACATATCGCGTTAGAAGAAAGAAAACTTGGGGAAATCCGTGGCGATAGAGATTCTACCGAGAGGATCAACAAACTCCTGCGGTCGTTACGGGATGAAAGAGAAGCTCGCGTGGAGGCTGCCTCGACTAACCGTGAGACGCTTTCCGGCCAATTAAGTCGGAGCCGCGAAACAATCTCGAGGGTCCTGCACGAGGACACGACACTCGGTGAGCGTCTTCGCACTCTGCTCAGAGAGAAGGGCGTCACGATAGTAACCATCATCGCAGCTTTCAGCATGATTATATCGACCCTAATTCTATCTATATCGTCTCTATTTCTAGCTGTCAATACTGGTGCCGCACCAGCGCCCGCTCCAGCCCCCGCACCAGCACCCGCGCCATCCGGCGGAGCCAAGGAGTGGGTAAAAAAACAACTAAAAGCCCTCGCCAGTCTCCTGGCTAAATTAGCAGGAAAGGTGGCTGCTGCGCTGCCTGGGTTAATAGGAGGTCTCCTCTCCTTCTTGCTGTCTATATTATCAAAAACGGTCGGGTGGCTCGCCATTAATGCTTGTGCTTAAATCGTGACGATCGCCGGTCTCCTGCTATTCTCCGCCCGAGAGTTCCTAAAACCAAAGCGCGAGTAGTCCGACCACTACGAGGGCGACGGCGAGCCCTAATTTCTCCTCCTCGTGTGTTGTGCTTCCAATCTCGATTGGTGTTTCAACACTGTTGACGATTGACTTGGGGGGATTCAATTCGTGAATTGGGGGTGCTGGGTCAACTTCAATCCCGATTGTGTTGAGTGAGCGCATCCAATCGCGATTGGCTTGGGTTTTTTATGACCGTCTTGGTGGGGGGTTTGATGGTATCCGTGTTCACGTTACCGTTGTGGCCGATTTTTTGAATTGGCGGTGGCGATTACGATCTGATTATTGTAACCGTCAACCGGGTCGTCTCGTAGTATCATATTGCTCGGCGCCATATAAAGACCTATTCCAAATACATAGTCTACTGGGGTGCTGGCATTCTGCAAAACGTCTTGATAATTCTGGATCGCCTTCTCCAGGTCCACCCTAGCTGAGATGGCGTCCTCTACAAGTGCCAAGAATTGTTTTTGTGCATCAAACGCCGTTCCCGTGCCCAGTATAGAACTGCGAGTTTCCTTCTATGCGCCGAGGATGGCCCAGACGTACGTGCGAATGGAGTCGTTGAGGCGAGTAACCCCGGCTTGCGTGAACCCTAGACCCGTATCTAACATAAATGTACCCCACGCGTCCTGAACCTCAGCAGCCTGCTGTATGTAATCGACGTGAACCCGTTTCGGATGTAACATTTTACAAGAAAACACGCCACAGTGCCGACCTCCAGACACTTTCGGCCCGAAAGTCATCGTCGCGGGATCAAAATTTCCTGCGTTCCGACTGACGATGTGATCGCCGGAGTGATCGTGTCTAAAATCAGTCTGCGTCCAATTCCCGGACTGACCCCGAATGAGAACGTCCCCGAGGCCGGTGGTGGTAGGAAATGCTTTCTGTCTCCAGTCCGCATCTTTTGAAACGTTAAATTCGTTACACAGTCTTTCAAACGCCATACGGTCGTATGCGTTGGAAATGGGATCCCAGGCGTCGTCTTGAGGTAGTGAAATGCCTAGTTCTTTGAGAATCCTCCTAATTGTGTAATACACGTGAAAGTTGTAGAAACTTCGGAGCATGACATTCTTGGATGTCAGATGGTCTTGATGCGAAACTCCACACCCGGCTGTTGCACACCATACAGCGAAATTTATTTGGTTCTGCCAAAACTCCATCGGTGTTGCTTTCCACCCATTTATCGCCTCCATCGTAGTAATCTTGGGCAGCCTATAGTTCAAAGATGTTAGGGAAATTGATGGCAAAGCCACTTTTCGGTCTAACTGTTACAGTTGGGTGTACAAGGTGGTTAACAACGTCTTTTTGCGTGTATTTGCCTCCGACCGCGTACTTTGCATTAGAGTTAAAGCTAAATGCTTTGGTATCCATTGAAAGATATTATTATGTTTGCTACTATCACTAATGTTCAAAAAGAGAGTTGTGAACTTTAAAAATCAATCGACAACTGCTGCGGAAAACGCCGGGTGGGCCTCAGATCAATCCCCTTCACGGTTGGATGGCAGAATGTGGGAAAGAGTGAAGGGTTTTACTATGTGAAGGATGAACAACAATTCGGTGTAAAGCTGCCTCACGGACTGTGGGGAATAAGACAGCTCAAAGATTTTGTCAACTCAGAGCTTGACGGTATAATCAACCTCACAGTATCGAAGGCTACCGGGCTCGTAACAATGAACATCAGCTCTGATAATAAGGTAGTGATCTCCCCGGGGTTGGGTATTCAACTTGGTTTTAGAGAGACATACTCCGCAAAAAAGGAGAGTTTACCCCGGGTGAGCACGTCGGTGATAACCCGGTGGACTTGCCTTCACGAAAACTCTCAGGGTGCACCTGAACACATCGTACAACACACACGATAGACGGATCCCCCAGCACATTACTGAAAACCGTGCAAGCCAGCGACTGTTTCTTTGGGGATACGGTGACCTTAGACTTCCCACACCACGAGATGAAATTTTTGGAAACGGGACACATCCACGAATTTACGGTCTCTATTCTCGATGATCAAGCGAGAAAGTTTAATAACTATTACCCGATTTCGGTAGTTCTCGAAATTTCAAATTGAGTATAGGTGCCCCAATATTATAATTTAATTTTATTATGAGTATATACGGACCAGGTAGTTCTTCCGATTGGGTGACAAATTCAAAGAATTTGGAACCGGCAGAAGGGGGATTCATCACGACAGAGGGCGACTTTTTAACTACCGGAAAAACCAAGGCCCTGATCAATAAAACTATATCGAAGGTCACAAACGGGATTCGCAGGAGTATATCAGATATTAGAGTAGAAGTGCTGACGGCGACTGCACAAATTGAGGGAGTCCGAACGCATATTGAGAAAGATCGGGGGGCTTATAAGGTGTTGTGCTCAGAGGACTCTCTCATCAGAGAAGCACTTACTAAACTAGGAGGAAAAATAACCGAATTTCGAAAAGAGGCCCGGTTTGGGCTTGAGGGAGTCCAAACGGGTATAGATAAAGATCAGGCGGCTTATAGGGTGTTGCGTTCAGAAGACTCTCTCATCAGAGAAGCAGCACTTACTGAACTAGGTGAAACAATTGAGAGAGTCCGAACGACTACTGCGATAGAACGGGAGGCTTATGATGTTTTGCAATATAAAGACGCTCTCATCAGAGAAGCAGCACTAGGAGAAAACAATGGCCGAAGAGGCCCGAACGGGTATTGAGAAAGCCCTAGAAAACCACCAGGCGGCTCTTACGGGTTGCTTATAAGGTGTTGCACTCAAGGGACTCTGCGGCACTTACTAAACTAGACGAAAAAATAACATAATTTCAAAAAGAGACCCGGTTGGTGGTTGAGGGACTCCAAGAAGACCACCAGGCGGCCCTTATGGAGGCTTATATGGTGTTTCGCTCAGAAGACTCTCTCAACAGGGAAGCAGCACTTACTGAACTAGATGGAAAAATAACAGAATTTCGAAAAGAGGCCCGGTTGGGGGTTGAGAAAGCCCGAGATGAACACCAGGCGGCCCTTACGGAGGCATATAGGGTGTTGCGCTCAGAAGACTCTCTCAACAGAGAAAGAGCACTTACTGAACTAGATGGAAAAATAACCGAAAAACTGAAACGTGTTCGTAGAGCCGCGACCAAAGCGCTTGAGGAGACCTCTGAAAATATTGGTGCTGAGGCCCATACCTCTATCGGGGGGCTTGCCGGATTGGTGGAAACATTGAAAACGAAAAAACGTGTCATCACAGTTTGGGCTGAGAAGCGGGGCCTATTGAATGAGGGGCTCTATGAATATTCGTTCGGTGCCAAAGCGATCAATAAATGTGGGGGATACGCCATGCCAGCTCCAGGTACGCTTCTCCGAATGACAGTCTGCTCGGTTAATGCTAATGGTAAACATGTGGGCGCGGTCGTGATAAATTTTGTAGTGGATGGGGAATAACGGGGGGTTGGAATCAATAAACTCGCTGGAGATATTTCATCGGTGGTTTTGTTCGCCGGTGATGATCGAATTAGACTTTCCGAAGGTAGTGTTATTAACTTTGTTACGAAAATCGCTGACCCAGCGAGTTCTTCCACTATTGTTACATTGTTAATTGAACTTACTTTGTAAATACTAATATATTGAAAATCATGAACGAATCACAGCTTCCAATTGTTAATACCACTCCATCAACACTGTATGCAATTGTCAATACCACTCCATCAACACTGTATCCAATTAACGAAAGAAGTTCAGATTTTAGGTTGAATAATATCGTGGCTATGCAGGATATTTTAGTTAGAGAATATACAAATAGAAAAAGAAACGCTAACAAATATAGGCGGGCGGCGAACATAGCTGAAGCATCTAGCACGGCTCTGGCGAGTGTTTCTGTGTTGTGTGGGGCGGGGAGAGCCGCAACTATATCCACCATTATAACGGTTCCTGTAGCGGGGGTTTTATGTGTGGTGTCGGCTGTTTCTGGGTTGTTGTGTATGGTTATTAGGGCGGCGGGTGGAAAACTCGAGAAAAAAATAGAAAACATGATAGAATATCCGTTCTCGCTAGGTATAAGAAAAATAACATCGACGTTATGGTGTCCAAAGCGTTGTCCGATAAGAAAATATCAAATTTAGAGTTTGAATCGGTGGTGGAAGAAATGGGGAGATATGAAGAATTAAAAAATGATATTAGAATCAAGGCGCGCGCCACCATGCCCAAAATTGAGTGTACTGATTGGGATAAATTTAGGGTAAAACTTGGAAATAAAGTCGGAGGAAATGTTACAGCATTGTGATATTTTATAAAATAATTTTTAAAAAAATAATTAATTAATTATATTGGTGCAGTAAACCAATTTACATACCTATACAACATGTGTTTCACTGAGAATTACGCCGTAATCGCATAACAAATTCAGTCGAGGATTACACTGTAATCGCATAACAAATTCAGTCGAGGATTACACTGTAATCGCCTGTGTACACACTCTGTCTGTGTAAATTGATACACTCGGCTATCAATTTACACATGGTTCATAACCCGTGTAATTGATACACTCGGCTATAAATAACTGTCTGTTTACCTCGGCTATCAATTTACACATGGTTTATAACCCGTGTAATTGAAACATTGTCGTTACAACATAAATTAATTACTATGTAATAATAGGGGGTGTTCAGCTTTAAATTATTAAACAAAATTACAAAATTAATTATAAAATTAACAAAATAACGAACCATCACATGTTTTCTTTCGCCAATAGGTATTAATAAATAATTATAATTTTCACACCATTTGTATGTTGTATAGTACTGATGAGATATATACGTTTGTTGACCTTACAACAATTGGTCTCATCTCGTGCATGCCATGTTGTTGATCCGGTATGACGTCCTTCTCGTCTGTTTAATGGTAGCAGTCTATACATATGTGTGTATTTGGCGATATAATTGCGTAGCTCAAAGGTGCCGGCCTAAAAGATTTCTGCCTAAGAGCTTGCAATTTCGGAAACCAAATTCACAAAATAGGCTCGCCTTACTTCGCTGGTTTCTCTGAATTGAGGAATTGGCAATGGGGTTAAAGGCGACCCGTAAAACTAGACTGTGAGCCAACAGATGCGTGGGCTTAAGAAAGGTCCCAACACCCCAGTGGCTGGGTGCCGGCTAAGAAATCTGCCCAGTCGCTGGGGTTGTTGTGCACAAGTGGAGGCTTTTGCTATTTTTTGTTGTGCTTGTTTTCAATATCTTTATAAGCGATATCGTAGAAATGTATATTCTTAAACGAATCGTTGGGTTTTGACAATTTTATATAATACACCTTAATTTTATATCCGATACGCATTATCCGTCTTAATGTTTGTATTTGCCTCTTGTATAGTTCGCATAATTGCCGGTATAGTGTTGTAAATGCAACGTTTTTATCGGAGCGTAATAAATTACGCTGATATTTCATGTATTCGATATCGCCTAGTGTTTTCATTTTATAGAATTTATATATTGGACTATAACCCCCGTATTCTTCGTAAACTTCTTCGACACAGGCATTATAAGCTTTCAATTCCAATTATATTTTATTATCCATTTTCTCTAATAATTCGCATTGTTTTTCATGTTCAATTTCCAATATAATTGGGACTCATTTTGACTCCCTCTTTTCATAATTATTTTCTCAAAAATTCATAAATTTCCTCGTTAACAAATTTTTGAACTTTCGGGGGTGGTGTGAGTAGAATAGAGGGTTATAAATGATCTCACCGTAGGTGGTATCATTTTGACTCCCTTCCTACTACTGCTTCGAAATTATCTAAATGAAAAAGACTTAATATGTGAAATAAATTTTCGAAGTATTTCTCTAGGAATAACAAATAAGGCACTGATGATAAAACAATTTAATTTTATAATTTTGTTAGCAAAATACCATATTTTCAAATGTAAATATGAAAAGCATGATATTACTTTCGAATCTTTTGTAAGTTTCTTGAAAAATAGAATACATATAGAAGAAGAAATAGCGACAATGAAATACAAAAGAGAACAGCTTATTATTAAGTGGGACAGGTTTAATATATAAAGTTATTATAGGCACCGCAAGAAAAATCAAGCACAACATATCTCTATATTAAATATAAACTACACAACTACACAGGTCCAGCAGGTGTGAACACAGAGAATGAAACCCTTACCTTCTTCATTCTTGTTCATGCTCTGTATATCTTAATACTTTACTCTCCCATACATTTCACTTTTTAATATAGTATGTAATCATTGTATTTCATTGAGCTATATTCTCTTGTAAACTTTTTAAAATGTACATGTAAAAGTGGCAATAAACGATTTAAGAACAAAACGAAAAAGTTAAAAAAAGAAAAAGGGACTATATTTTACTGCGGAAAATAAAATGGTGAAGTGTCTGGCTGTTCCATTTATCGACCCTATTGGCTGTTCCCATCGAAAATCGGGCACAAATTGCCCCAAAACACGATTTTCTAACATTTGTTCCCCTTAGCTGTGCATGCCAACAGGCAGAGCATGAAAGTGTGGCCTTAGGGTGGAAATTTCATGAAAAGTTATGTGTTGAGTTTTCCGTAATAAAACCTGCCCAAAATGCCCCGTCAAAGGACGGTTTTCCCGGCCGTTCTTATGAGACCAAAACTGTCACTAGACTAGCGTCTAGTATCCAGTAATTTCTCGCTTTCGTAATGCCCCACCACGATAGTGGAGGGGGCATTTAGTGTGTTACCCTTGTCCGTTCTTCCGTCCGTCACCAACCAAGTAACTCGTAAAACTTTTAAACCGTAATAGCTACTGACGTGCAACTTGGTACATGTATGTTTGATTCGACCCCATGGTCATGGATTATCTCCCCCTTTTCAAGTTAGAATTTTCCAGTTTTGGCTTGTAGCTCGTAAAACTTTTAAACCCTAATACAGTCGTTTCTGTCAAAATGTTCCGGGTTTATACGTGTACAAAGTGTTGTGCGTTGAGCATCCGTGGAGTCTCCGTTAGTTGCGTTTCAAACCGTGTGTCGTCTACGTGTAATGCGTTTTCGGCCATGCGTTGCGTTTCCCCACGCTTGTGCATGCGCGAAAGTCGAACAAACCGCGTGTTCAACACATTGAGTTTCAAAAGCGTGTAATCCGTGTACAACGGTTGTAAACGTATACAACGGTTGCAAACAACGCATTGAGTTTCAAAAGCGTGTAATCCGTGTACAACGGTTGTAAACGTATGCAACGGTTGTAAACGTATACAGCGCTATGGTAAACCGCTTAAACGATTTAACGCTTTCTTTGACGAACGGTTACACGCTTCTACATGTACACAGCACCGTACAGATGAAACCGTGTTATACGTATAACACGTTTCCACGGGTTTTAACGCATTACACGTTTTGGTATGCCAACCGTGTATCGCGTACACTGCGCATGCTAAGATCGTTCTTCGTTTGTGTATATATACTTCTAGACTCACTGCAGGGCTTCTAACATTTTCAATTATCCGGGTCTGGACCGATTTTTGAACTTTCAGACCGATTGAGATTTGAAAGCTAGTCTTAAAAATAGGTCCGAGAACAATTGCCAGTCGGCTGCTATTTCGCTATAAACCTTGTAAATTTACCGGTTTTGACCACCAATTAATTTATGACACATATCCGCTGGCCATATCCGTGTTAAACCAGTGTGCAGCTCGCTGTGTATTCAGTTTCTCCAAATATCGATTTTTCTTAACACACGCGTGGGACAGGTGTACAGCGGATTAGTGACTGAAATAGACTGGCTTCAGCGTAAAGATACGAGAGTTCCTAGACTCGCCATTTCTAATGATGTTAAAATAAAATAAAGAAACCATGCACTGTGTTTATCTGTGTTCGTAATATTTAACCACAAGTAACTGACACGGACTATCGGCCCGGGCTATTCCATATTAAGTTAGGAACTGTTACATTACGCTGTATTAGGGGTCATTTTTGTGTATATAAAATGTACATGTACGTATGAATGCCGCACATCCTGATGAGCCGGCTCACGTGATCAACAATTCGGAAACATTTGATAAACGACAACGTACATCTGTCGTGTTAAAAGCGTGACAGAATAGGCATCAGGGATTAGGGATCAATTGAAGTGCTAAATCAAACCGCCGATGTACTTTGAACTCGATCTGAGGGTATGTATTCGCGATATTTTAAAAGGGACGAAACAAGGACGCCTCGAAGCGATCGGGGCCGAACAGGTATTCGCGTTAAAACGTGTAACTGTTGTACACGTTTCAACGCTTTCATACAGCTACACGCTTCCAGTAAAGCGTTTGTATCAAGTTTCAACTCTTCACATCGCTACATATGTATACGCCAAAACGTGTTATACGCCTTGAAGCTAAACGTATTACACGCTTTAAAACTGAACGGTTTGACAATAATGTGTGCTACACGTGCACGAACCGTATTATACGTTTAAACAACGTATACAACGCTTTTAAACTAAATGGTTTGACAATGTGTATTACACGTGTACGAACCGTATTATACGTTTAAACAACGTATACAAAGCTTTAAAACTAAACGGTTTGACAATGTGTATTACACGTGTACGAACCGTATTATACTTTTAAACAACGTATACAACTCTACAGCAAACCGTTGCGTTCGCGTTGCGTTCGCGTTGCGTTCGCGTTGCGTTCGCGTTGCGTTTGCAAGTGTTGTCTACGGTTGAACAAAAACGGAGACTGCACTGTAGCTACACACCTGAAACTTGGTATGTAGCTTCCTTATGATGAGTAGATTTGCAAAGTTTATTTTGATTCGACCCCCGAGTCATGGATTATCTCCCCTTTTTTGAATTAGAATTTGAAAATGTTGCCTTGTAACTCTTGTAATAGCTACATCACTGAAATTTAATATGTAGCTTCCTTATGATGAGTAGATGCGGAAAGTTTATTTCGATTTTTGATTCGAACCGCGTGTCATGGATTATCTCCCTTTCGGACACTGGAATTTTGCCTCGTTTACTATCAAAGCGATATGTGGGGTATCCGTGTTCTATGAACACATTTTCTAGTTTAGTTATCTCCCTTTGTTTTTTCGCACACTGATTTGTCCGGAACATAACGCGAACACCCTTTGCAATATTGTTAATGAAACTTAGCACATGCATAGGTCTCATGGGACAGTGCGGAGCTAGCGTTAAAGGTACATGCCCACTCAGTAGGCACAACATGTTCTTTATGTCAGAGACATTATCGGAGACATTTTCTGGCCAGATAAACAATTATTTACCATTACCCACGTATTGTTTGGCATTATTATACATTTTATATCTGAAGAAAATGTCCACATTGATATCAGGGACGATAACCGTGTTTCCTTAAAATGTTAACGGACATTGCTATTTATTCTCTGTATTTATTTTTTGATGTACAATGATCATACTTTATATTCTGTCAATTTTTTTCAGTTGATGCATTTAATTAAAATATCATGCCCCATTTGCACATGGAAATACCGATACCACCGCACGTCACTATCAGTAAAATAAATATTACAAAATGATTATATCTGTATAGCGGGCACTCGTAATGTTTATAACTAGTGGAATAGTGACAATTATACACTTATTTAATTCCCATAAAGAGCATTTTTAGCCTAATGAGTGGGCATGCACCTTTAAAAAGGGGTTGGACAATTGTTGTTGCGACCGCCTGCGGACAGTCCGATATAGTCTGCGAATTGACGTCCATCCGTATTTTTTTTTTGCCGAGCCTGCTTGCGGAAAGCGAGACTTAGTGATCACAATGACGTCCGTGAGTCAGTCCGTGCGTCAGTCCGTCCGAAATCGTTGCATGCTTTTAAATACCATATCCTAAGTCACATTGACTTGAAACATCAAATGCTTATTAGTCATCATCCATATACTCATTCTGTGTCCCACTCATGCGGCCCCTGTGCCCGAAGGTCAAGGTCAAATGCCTTTGAAATTTGTGTTAAAGTTTTTGCATACCTTATATCTCCACAACACTTACTCAGATTTGCTTCAAACTTCAGATAATTCTTTATTATGATCCATATTTTCATATTATAGCCCACGCATGCGACCCACATACCCAAGGTCATGGTCAAATGGCTTTCAAATTTGCGTTAAAGCTTTTACATACCTGAATTCAAACTTCAAATAAATGTACTCCGAGACCATCAAATGCCTCGGTAGGCTCGACATGCGGGCCATGGCCATCTGCTTTTTATTTACCGTAGGTTATAGTTTTTAAGAACACTATATCTCAGAAACGGCTTCGCCAATTCACTCGAAGCTTCACATGTGTGTTTATCATCATCCATATTTTCATTCTATGCTCAACCCCTGCAAACTCTGTGCCCAATATCAAGGTCAAATTTCTTTGAAATTTACCTCAAAGTTTTTGACATGCCTGCATGTGGACAGTGCGATATAGTTGTCACATTGGCCTACATACGTAAGTACATCCATATTTAAGTCACTCCGTGCGTCCGGTTAAAGTTATTTTGATTAAAGGTTAAAGTTTGTAAAGGTACATGCCCACTCAGTAGGCACAAACTGTTCTTTATAGCAATTACATAAGTGTATAATTGTGTCACTATTCCATCAGTTCTAAAAATTACGTGTGCCCGCTATCGATATATAATCATTTAGTAATATTTATTTTACTGATAATGATTAGCGGTGGTATCAAGCTATTTTCATATTCAAATGAGGCAGGATATAATTATTTATACTAATTAAAGGTTCATCACCCACTTCAGTAGGCACAAATTCCATTAAAGCCCACAATTTAAAGTTATGTGTATTCTCAGTTATTTGTAGGTATTAAATAAGTGTATAATTTTGTCATTTTCCACCAGTTCTAAACATTACGAGTGCCCGTTATATGGATATTCTATTTAGTAATGTTTCATTTCACTGATATGACACGCGGTGATATCAGGCTATTTTCATAGGCAAATGGGGCATGATATTTTTCAATTACTTATACTAATTAAAAGTCATCCCCTGAAAAAATAATGTTTTCGACATATTATAAAGTATGAACATTGCACATCAAAAAATAAATAGTAACGTCTTGGTAACATTTTAAGGAAACACGGTTATCGCCCCTGATAGCAGTGTGGAAATTTACGTCCGATATTAAATGTATAGTAATGCCAATACATATGTGTATTAATGTGTATTTGTCACCCACATTTTCGTTATTATTTATATGTGAGTAGTAGTAAGGGAGTCAAAATGATACCACTTACCTTGATATCATTTATATCCCTCTATAATACCCCCACCACCCCTGAAAAATTAAAAAAATTGTCAACGAGGAAATTGTATCCCGACAGCAAATTTATGAATTTTTGGAGAAAATAATTTTGAAAACAGGGAATCAAAATGATACCACCTCCAACCAAAAGTTGGTGGTGGTATTGTAGTCCCAATTATATTGGTAATTGACTTTTGAAAAAAGTCGAAATCATTAATGCAAGTACAATAGTTTATATTCCAACACCCCATTTTTTTCCTCCTATATTGCTAATTTATTTCGCAGATCAGCAACTAATTCTACCAGCTCTAGTCTACAACGTTCACCTTTAGCCACCTGACAGCGTAGTTGCTTATTTCCACAAAGAGTTTGTGCACTAACGAATTTACAAGGGCATCTGGGGCATTGAAATTGTGGGGGGACACAAGGAAACTTTCTACGTCTCGCTAGATGCCTTCGTAGATAGTCTTTGCACGTAAACGTCTTACAACAAGTCACACACTCCATTATATATGTAAATAA
>CM055278.1:25319223-25434666 GCA_029237695.1 Conchocele bisecta | reverse complement strand
ACCACCACCACCCGCGCCATCCGGCGGAGCCAAGGAGTGGATACAAAAACAACTAAAAGCCCTCGCCAGTCTCCTGGCTAAATTAGCCGAAAAGGCGGCTGCCGCAATACCTGGACTGATCGGAAGTATCGTTTCTTACTTGCTATCTATATTATCAAAAACGGCCAGATGGCTAGCCAAAAATACTTGGGCTTTAATCGTGGCAATCGCCGGTCTCCTACTATTCTTCGCCAGAGACTTCCTAAAACCAAAGCGTAAATAATCCGATCGCCACGAGGGCGACGACGAGCCCTAATTTCTCCTACTCGTGTGTTGTGCTTCCAATCTCGATTGGTGTTTCGACATTGTTGATAGAACTTGATGGTGCATCCAATTTACTAATTGGGGGTACTGGGTTCGATTGTGTTGAGGGAGGTGTATCCATTTTGTGTTTTGGGGGTTTTATGAAATCTTTTTCAAATTTATTTGAATTTACAACTCCGCGCCCGATCATTTTGGGGGTGCGCTTGATGATATCCGTGTTCACGTTACCGTTGTGACCGATTTTTTGATTGGCGGTGGCGATTACGATTTGATTATTGTAACCATCAACCGGGTCGTCTCGTAGTATCATATTGCTCGGCGCCATATAAAGACTAATTCCAAATACATAGTCCACTGGGGTGCTGGCAGTCTGCAAAACGTCTTGATAATTCTGGATCGTCTTCTCCAGGTCCACCTTAGCTGAGATGGCGTCCTCTACAAGTGCCAAGAATTGTTTTTGTGCATCAAACGCCGTTCCCGTGCCCAGTATAGAACTGCGAGTTTGCTTCTGTGCGCCGAGGATGGCCCAGACGTACGTGCGAATAGATTCGTTGACGCGAGTAACCCCGGCCTGCGTGAACCCTAGACCCTTATCTAACATAAATGTGGTCCACGCGTTCTGAACCTCAGCAGCCTGCTGTATGTAATCGACGTGAGCCCGTTTCGGAGGTAACATTTTACAAGAAAACACGCCACAGTGCCGACCTCCAGACATTCTGGCCCGAAACCGTCATAGTCGCGGGTCAAAAAAATTCCCGGCGTTCCGACTGACGATGTGGTCACCGGAGTAATCGTGTCTAAAATCAGTCTGCGTCCAATTCCCGGACTGGCCCCTAATTAGAACGTCCCCGAGGCCGGTGGTGGTAGGAAATGCTTTCTGTCTCCAGTCCGCGCCTTTTGAAACGTTAAATTCGTTACACAGTCTTTCAAACGCCATACGTCGTATGCGTTGGAAATGGGATCCCAGGCGTCGTCTTGAGGTAGAGAAATACCTAGTTCTTTGAGAATCCTCCTAATAGTATAATACGTGTGAAAGTTGTAGACACTTCGGAGCATGATGTTCTTGGATGTTAGATGGTCTTTATGTGAAACTCCACCACCCGGCGTTGCGCACCATACAGCAAAATTTAGCTGGTTCTGCCAAAACTGCATCGGTGTGGCTTTCCACCCGTTTACCGCCTCCATCGTAGTAATCTTGGGCAGCCTATATTTCTCAAACGTGTTAGGGAAATTGGTGGCAAATCAACTGTCCGGTCTAACCGTTACGGTTGGGTGTACAAGGCGGTTAACAACGTCTTTTTGCGTGTATTTACCTCCGACCGCGTACTTTGCATTAGAGTTAAAGCTAAATGCTTTTGTATCCATTGAAAGATATTATTATGTTTGCTACTATCACTAATGTTCAAAAAGGGAGTTGTGAACTTCAAAAATCAATCGACAACTGCTGCGGAAAACGCCGGGTGGGCCTCAGATCAATCACCTTCACGGTCGGGTGGCAGAATGTGAGGAAGAGCGAAGAGTTTTATTATGTGAAGGATGGACAACAATTAGGTGTAAAGCTGCCTCACGGACTGTGGGGAATAAGACAGCTCAAAGATTTTGTCAACTCAGAGCTTGACGGTATAATCAACCTCAAAGTATCGAATGCTACCGGGCTCGCAACAATGACCATCAGCAGTGATAATGCGGTAGTGGTCTCCCCAGGGTTGGGTATTCAACTCGGTTTTAGAGAGACATACTCCTCAAATAAAGGAGTGTTTACCCCGGGTGAGTACGTCGGTGATAACCCGGTGGACTTCGCCTTCACGAAAACTCTCAGGGTGCACCTGGATCGGGTGAACACATCGTAAAACACGGTAGACGCACTCCCAGCACATTACTGAAAACCGTGCAAGCCAGCGACTGTTTCTATGGCGAGACTGTGACCTTAGACTTCCCACACCCCGAGATGAAAGTTTTGGAATCGGGACATATCCACGAATTTACGGTCTCTATTCTCGATGATCAAGCGAGAAAGTTGAAAAACGATTACCCGATTTCGGTAGTTCTCGAAATTTCCAATTGAGTATAGGTGCCCAATATTATAATTTATTTTATTATGAGTATATACGGACCAGGTAGTTCTTCCGATTGGGTGACAAATTCAAAGAATTTGGAACCGGCAGAAGGTGGATTCATCCCGCCCAGAGGGAGACTTTTTAACTGCTGGAAAAACCAAGGCCCTGATCAATAAAACCATATCGAAGGTCACAAACGATTCACAGGAATATATCAGATGTTAGAGTAGAAGTGCTGACTGCGACTGCACAAATTGAGGGAGTCCGAACGGATATTGAGAATGATCAGGCGGCTTATGAGGTGTTGCGCTCAGAGGACTCTCTCATCAGAGAAACGGAACTAAACGAACTAGGTAAAAAAATAACGAAATTTCGAAAAGAGAGCAGGTCGGATATTTATAAAGTCCGAGAAGACCACCAGGCGGCCCTTACGGAGGGTTATGATACGTTGCACTTAGAGGACTCTCTCATTAGAGATGCGGCACTTACCGAACTAGATAAAAAAATAACCAAATTTCGAAAAGAGGCCACGTCGGGTATTGAGAAAGCCCGAGAAGACCACCAGGCGGACCTTACGGAAGCTTATGAGGTGTTGCGCTCAGAGGACTCTCTCGTCAGAGAAGCGGCGGTTGCCGAACTAGATAAACAAATAACAAAATTTCGAAAAGGACCCGTCCGGATATGATAAAGTCCGAGAAGACCACCAGTAACGATATAAAGCCAGAAGACCACCAGTCGAACCTTGCGGAGGCCCTTGCGGAGGCTTATGATGCGTTGCGCTTAGAGGACTCTCTCAACAGAGAAGCGACACTTACTGAACTAGACGGGGAAAATAGACCGAATTTCTGAAAGAGACCCGGTCGGGGGTTGAGGGGGTCCGAGAAGACCACAAGGAGGCCATTGCGGAGGCTTAGTGGGGCGTTGCGCTCAGAGGACTCTCTCAACAGAGAAGCGGCACTTACTGAACTAGACGAAAAAATAACCAAATTTCGAAAAGAGGCCCGGTTGGGGTTGAGGGGGTCAGAACGGGTATTGAGAAAGTCCGAGAAGACCACCAGGCGGACCTTACGGAGGCTTATAGGGTGTTGCGCTCAGAGGACTCTCTCAGAGAAGCGGCGGTTGTGAACTGACGGGAAAAATAACCGAATTTCAAAAAGAGGCCCGGTCGGGTGTTGAGAAAGCCGAGAAGACCACCAGACAGCCCTTGCGAAGGCTTATGAGGTCGTTTGCTCATCAGAGGACTCTCCTCATCAGAGAAGCGGCGGATGCTGAACTAAGACGGGAAAAATAACCGAATTTACAAAAAGAGCCCCTAGTCGGGTGTTGAGAAAGCCCTAAAAGGCCACCAGGCGACCATTACGGAGACTTATGATGCGTTGCACTCAGAGGACTCTCTCAACAGAGAAGCAGCACTTACCGTACTAATAGAAGCGAAAAAAAAATAACCGAAGTTTCCTGGAAAAAAAAAAAAAAATAAACTGAAACATGATCGTATAGCTGCGACCAAAGCTCTTGAGGAGGCCTCTTATAATATTCGTACTGAGGCATATAACGCAAACAGTGCGCTTGCCGGAATAGTGCGAACAATGAAAACGCTAAAACGTGCCATAACAGTTTGAGCTGAGAAGCGGGGCCCATTGTTTGAGCGGCACTATGAATATTCGTTCGGTGCCAAAGCGAGTAATAAATGTGGGGGATACACTATGACAGCCGCAGGTGAAGTTATCCAAATGGCGGTCTGCTCGGTTAATGGTAGTGGTAAACCTGTGGGCGCGGTCGCGATAAATATTGTAGTAGATGGGGAAGAACGGGGGGTTGGAGTCACTATAAAACGCGGGAGATAGTTCGACGGTGGTTTCGTTCTCCGGTTATGATCGAATTAGACTTTCCAAAGGTAGTGTTATTAACTTTGTTACGAAAATCGGTGACCCGAGAGTTCTTCCACTATTGTTCTCGTTGTTAATTGAACTTATTTTGTTAAAAATACTAATATATTGAAATAAATTTGTAAAATTTAAATATGAACGAATCAACGCTTCCAATTGTCAATACCACTCCATCAACACTGTGTACAATTAACGAAAGAAGTTCAGATTTTAGGTTGAATAATATCGTCGCTATGCAGGATATTTTAGTTAGAGAATATACAAATAGAAAAAGAAACGCTAAAAAATATAGGCGCGCGGTGAACATGGCTGAAGTATCTAGCTCGGCTCTGGCGAGTGTTTCTGTGTTGTGTGGGGCGGGACAGCTGCAACTATATCCACCATTATAACGGTTCCTGTAGCGGGGATTTTATGTGCGGTGTCGGCCGTTTCTGGGTTGTTGTGTATGGTAATTAGAGCGTCGGGTGGAAAACTCGAGAAAAAATGTAGAAAACATGATAGAATATCTGTTCTCGCCAGGTCGAAGAAAAATACCATCGACGTTATGGTGTCCAAAGCGTTGGCCGATAAGAAAATATCAAATTTAGAGTTTGAAATCCGTGGTGGAAGAAATGGGGAGATATGAACAATTAAAAAATGATATAAGAATCAAAGCGCGCGCCACCATGCCCAAGATTGAGTGTACTGATTGGGATAAATTTAGGGAAAAACTTGGAGATAAAGTCGGAAGAAATGTTACAGCACCAATATAATTTTCCTAATTTTTTTCAAAATTATTAATATTAATTATATTGGTGCAGTAAACAAATTTATATACCAAATACAACATGTGTTTTTCACTGAGAATTACAAATTCAGTCGAGGATTACACTGTACACACCGTCTGTGTAATTGATACACTTGGCTCTGTTTACCTCGGCTATCAATTTACGCATGGTTCATAACCCTTGTAATTGAAACATTGTCGTAAATCGATAATTGTACAACACTAGGTGGTAATGTTTATTTATCATAACAGCCTATATGGTCGTGTGGGTTAAGGCGATACTTTATAGAGACGAGGGTCGTGGGTTCGCGCCGCGGTTGGAGCTAAACATTTTTATTTATTTATTTCTATCCCTACAAATGTGGTCGCTATGGTAAACAACTGCATGACAACGGCGTTCGGAGTCCGACCGCTTGAGGTTGATGAAAAATAAATTGCCAGTTTACAACAAAAAAAAAATGAGCAGACAACTCCGGCCGTTGTCATGGTAAACAACTGCATGACAACGGCGTTCCGAGTCCGACCGCTCGAGGTTGATGAAAAAAATGTTTACAGATAGCCCGTTTACATACCTTCGATAAGATAAAAAAATATACACTCGCTATAAATTAATTAAGTAAGTTTTTTTTTTTCTTTTTTTTTTTCAATAATAATTTTTCAATATAGCCGTTAAACATACCTTCGATAAAAAAATACACTCGGCTATAAATTAATTAGTTAGTTGTTTTTTTTCAATAATAATTTTTCAATATCTTTTATAAGCGATATCGTAGAAATGTACATTCGTAAACGAATCGTTGGGTTTTAAATTTTTTGTATAATACACCTTAGTTTCATATCCGATACGCATTATCCGTCTTACTGTTTGTATTTGCCTCTTGTATAGTTGACATAAGTGCCGGTATAATAATTGTAATGTTAACGGTTTTTATCGGAGGTAATAAATTACGCTGATATTTCATGTATTCGATATCGCCTAGTGTTCTCATTTTATAAAGAATTTATATACAGGATTATAACCCCCGTAAGCTTCGTAAACTTCTTCAACACAGTCATTAAAAATGTTCAATTCAAATTGTATTGTATTATCCATTTTCTCTAATAATATTGGTACTTGTTTTTTCTGTTCAATTGGACGTGAAAAAAACATGATGTATTTATGACACCAATATATACTTTCAAAAGTCAATTACCAATATAATTGGGACTCCCTCTTTTCAAAATTATTTTCTCCAAAAATTCATAAATTTGCTGTCGGGAGACCCAATTTTACTCGTTTACCAATTTTTTGATTTTCGGGGGTGGTGGGGGTGTTATAGAGGGTTATAAATGATATCACGGTAGGTGGTATCATTTTGACTCCCTTACTACTACTCCTTTCATTTTTGGGTTACACAGTTACAAGCTATATGTCTTTGGTTATATACGGTTACATACGGTTACATCGGTTACATATTATTCTTCTGAGATTACGTACGATGAATCTGATTTTTTGCACGGTTACACGCTATATGTCTTCGGTTACATACGGTTACATCGGTTACATACTATTCTTCTGAAAGGACGGACGATGAATCTGATTTTTTATATTTTATGCCTTTCATTTTACGGTTACATGGTTGCACGCTCTTTGTCTTTGGTTACATACGGTTACATCGGTTACATACATGTACTATTATTCTGAAAGGACGGACGGTGAATTTCATTTTTTATATTGTTATGCCTTACATGTTTAGGTTACACGGTTACACGCTATATGTGTTCAGTTACATATGGTTACATCTGTTACATTCTATTTTTCTGAAAGGACGGACGATGAATCTGATTTTGTATATAACGCTTTCCCAAATAAAAAGGGATTTTCCCAAAAATTCCCTTTTATACAGCATACATCAGCGTTTTGGATACAACCAAATTCCATTATTGGTACATTTTTTTTACGATTGTATGAGATATCATACATTCGTAAAGACCATATTTTCAAAAATTCACTTCAATACAGCATAAATCATTGTTTTGGATACAACCAAATTCCATTATTGGTACATTTATTTTTCGATTGTATGAAATATCATACATTCGGAAAGACCATATTTTCAAATCAGACACAACCATGTACATAGTTTTGGTTTGAATGAGTACCATTATCTGAATATATACACAAGTCATGCCAATTTTGCATTATTTTAATAAATAATACAGTTTCATACAATGAACACAAAACATTTGCGAAGGTATGAAATTTCATACGATGAAACTCATTGATCGCTTTTCCATCATTGGTGATTGTTTGAAATTACGATCAAAATAAATAATACTTGATTATATACAGCTTTAACTAAGTCTCGGCAAACAAATATTTGCGAACGTATGAAATTTCATACAATCAAAGACAGTCAATGAGACAGTTTTTCCATTATTGGTGATTGTATAAAATTATATACGATCAAAATAAATAATACTGGACAATATACAGCTTTAACTAAGTCTCAGAAAACAAACATTTGCGAACGTATGAAATTTTATACAATCAAACTCATTGGTCGCTTTTACATAATTGGTGATTGTTTGAAATTACATACGACCGAAATAAATAATACTGGACTATATACAGCTTTAACTAAATGTCAGAAAACAAATATTTGCGAACGTATGAAATTTCATACAATCAAAAACAGTCAATGAGACAGTTTTTTCCATTATTGGTGATTGTATGAAATTACATACGATCAAAATAAATAATATTTTTTCCATTGATGATTGTATGAAATTACATACGATCGAAAAAATCATTACGGATTCCAAACTTGAAGTCTCAAATAATAAGTATTTCATACAATCAAATTCAGTCAAAATCACAGTTTTTCTATTTGTGATCGTTTGAAATTACATACGAACGAAATAAATAATACTGGATTCTAAAACTTTGAGTTTCAGTTAACAAGCATTTGCGAACGTATGAAATTTCATACAATCAGTCACAGTCAATGTGACAGTTTTTCCATTGATGATTGTATGAAATTACATACGAACGAAATAAATAATACTGGATTCTAAAACTTTGAGTTTCAGTTAACAAGCAGTTAACAAGCATTTGCGGACGTATGAAATTTCATACAATCAAACACAGTCAATGCGACATTTTTTCATTGATAATTGTACGAAATTACATACAATCGAAAAATTCATAACAGATTCCAAACTTTAAATCTCAAATAACAAGTATGTGCGAACGTATGAAATTTCATACAATCAAATTCAGTCAAAGTGACAATTGTATGAAATTACATACGATCGAAAAAATCTTAATAGATTCCAAACTTTAAATCTCAAATAACAATAACAAGAATATATTCAATTGAGAATGTGTTTCAACAAAAAGAATACATTTATTTACGATCGAAAGTGAGCTTTATCTTATCGATTGACACCCGAGCAAGTCGCCCACACACAGATTCGGACCTAAAAATGAATTTGTGAGAAATGATAATTTCACTGTTTTATATCATTTGAAATATATTAATTGGTTACTATAAATTAATTATCATAGGGGATAGTGTCTGTTGACGGCCCTGAGCAATAAAATATACTGTTTGCAACAGTTTCATGAATTTATATAGTGTATATTAATTCCAACTTGTATAGTGTTTGGACCGTCCGTCCGTGCGTCCATCCGTAATAAGTTTGTAACAGTTACTCAAATCAGCGGCAGGGGCCATCTGTGGTCCGCTAGGTCACATTACTTGTTTAATGTTTGAACGTAGCCGTCCATCTTTAGTCCGTAGTACGTCCGTCACCCTACTGTCACCACTAATCCTCTTAAACCAGTTGATGTGGAAAGTTGAAACTCTGCAGTAAGCTTGCCTTAATATGATTGTATGCTTTCATAGTATTTATTTTGTCGTAATATAAATTCAGCGTTGATTTTGATTGTAAATTTCCTCACATCCAGTCACAGAGTGGGATTCGAGCCTACCGAACCAACATTATATGACTGCAATATTGTTGAAAGATTCTTAAACCCTTTTCACTAACTCACTAATGAAATGGAAACTTGTTTCATATCCTCTTGATAGACTATGTTTAATGTGTACGCTTGTTATGCTTAAAATGCAGATTAAATCAACCAGAAACTATGTTATTCCTATATATTTAATATTTTTGGGTAAAAAATGTCCGGCCAGTAATATTGCTGGGTTGTCAGTCCTCGTGGCCAGTAATATTTTGGGGACTTTCGCGGAGACTGTATCGGTATCACTAAGGTAATCCCCTTGCTGGTAGCCTTGATAATACCAGATGGCCACGGCCCGCATGTCAAGCTCACAAAGGCATTTGGTCAATGGTGGAGTCTGTGTATTTATTTGAAGTTTGAAGTAAATCTGAGTAAGGGATTTGGAGATATAAAGTACAGTTGATCACCAGTATCTCGTATATCAGTATCTCGATCATGGGCAAAGCAGTTGCAGAGAAATATTATAACGAAAAACTTTAACCAGAAAACTTTAACTAAAAACTTTAACCAAAAACTTCAAAAGCAATTTGACCTTGACATTGAGCACAGGGGCCGCACGGGAGGGGGGTAGAATTAAAATATAGATGATGATAAACACTCATGTGAAGTTTCAAGGTAATGGGCAAAGCAGTTGCAGAGATGCAGTATAACTTTACAGGCCCGTAGCCAGACCTGTTTGGAGGGGGGGTCGTTTCGAAGGCTGAATGGGTCTGAAGTATCTACCTGTTTGAAGGGGGGGGGGGTCGTTTCGAAGGCTCAAGGGGTCTGAAGTATATATGGGGGTCTAAAAAAGTGGACCTCAAGGCTAAAAAAGTGAACCTCGAGGCTGGGCGGCGGGGGGGGTCGTCCGACCGCTCCGACTCCCCCTGGCTACGGGCCTGCTTTAACCAAAAACTTTAACAAAAAACATTAACCGGACACACATACGTAGTACGCCTTTCGTCATTAGTTAATTGGTGATTGTTTACTTATGGTGCAATCAGCACATGTAACATGATTTCATATTTGAAAATATTTGACCATGTCGCTTCACCGCTATCGCGAAACGAGTCCTATCTCGACTATATGGATGATCTCCCTTAGACCTTGTGATACTTGTGCTCGACTGTATATAAAAACTTTTAACGTGAAAGTCATTTGACCTTGACATTTGGTATGTGGGCCGCATGGGTGGGCTATAGAATTAAAATATGAATGATATTAAAGATGTATTTGAAGTCTGAAGTCATTTGACCTTGACCTTGGACATGTGGGCAACATGCGTACATGCGTGGGCTATATAATGAAAATATGGATCTGATAATGATTGTAAATCGGAGTAAGGGTAACCAAAAACTTTAACAAAAAAATTTAACCGGACACACATACGTAGTACGCCTTTCGTCATTAGTTAATTGGTGATTGTTTACTTATGGTGCAATCAGCACATGTAACATGATTTCATATTTGAAAATATTTGACCATGTCGCTTCATCGCTATCGCGAACCTAGTCCTATCTCGACTATATGGATGATCTCCCTTTGACCTTGAGATACTTGTGCTCGACTGTATGGGCAACATGCGTACATGCGTGGGCTATATAATGAAAATATGGATCTGATAATGATTGTAAATCGGAGTAAGTGTTGTCACTCACATTCCAAAATATGTGTCAGCCATGTCTGGCATTATTCATTTCCTAGATACTTACTTCACTGTCCTAGACATAATAATAAATGTTAAGTTTATGTTACAGATGGACAGAGGGACGGATAGACGGACGGACAGAAAGGCGAAAACTATATACCCCTCGACATATGTTGCATGCCGAGGTATATAAGCAGGCACAAAACTGTCCAGAAAACCAGATATATTTTACAGTTTGGTTTAATATAATTTAAAGAAGTGTGTTGTCTTCGCTTTTCTACATACTTTGTATGCCGAGAGGTATTGTCCAGAATTATAGGAGTGTGCTGTCCTGGCTTATAAGTTTATATGGTTACATGTAGCTACGTTGTATCGTATCGTATGTTTACATTCTTTTTCAAATGTCACAAGAGGTGAAACAGGCCGATGGCTTGAACACATTAAAGTTGGCTGAGATGGCCACTCAATGCGCTGTATAAGATTCAGTAACAAGGGAATGTTCACATATATCGATATATGTACATATATTCAATCACATTTAGACTTGTGGCTAGTAGGGCCTGGAGGCTCGTCGGTTTCGTTGCAACACGATACAGAATCATCATAGGATTTCATGTGAGAAATTCAAGAAGTTCCGTGAATTTGAAATGAAACAAAGTAATAATAAATTTACCCTAATGCTAAGTTTACTGATTGCACCAAGGCTGTCACTCTCTGACCTTTACCTTGGGACTCGGAGCTTCATGTACTTGCTATTGTACGTTAGCCAATCATTAGATGAATGCATGTGTGAAATATCAAGAAGTTTTACCGCCCGCCCCTACGTGAAAGCACCGAGTCTGTGAGCTTGACATTGGGCTTAAGGCCCATAGGTTTCCGTCAACTTGCTAGTCCTCCAGCATGATAGAAAGCACACACTATAAAAACAGTACTGTATCGGACTGCTAGCTGATCAGTAAATACAAGCAAGAATTCCGCCACGGAAGCAGTATCGCGCCTGCCGAGGGCCGAGGCATTTGACCGTGAACATTGCAAGTAAATAAATGACCTTGACCTTGAGAATTTGGATGTGGGGGTGTGCGTAATGAAGCATCATCCGAAGACAAACATTGATGTGAAATATTATGAAAGTCTGGCAAGGGGTTAAAGAGATATTGTGAAAAAACAATAACTTCTTAACGCATATGCCTTACAAAAAACAGAACGACGCGGACAACGCGGACAATGCCGACGGAAAAAGCGCTGACTATAGTCGCGTCTCTGCTAAAGCAGGCGCGACAAAAAAATGTACACTAGACAAAACTAAATAATCCCAACTTAGCTACATGTACTTGAATTCACAGAAAGAATACGACACTTATTGATTGGATATATAAAGTACATCCAACATAATATCATATATACAATAGCAGGGTTCAATTTTGAGGGCGAAGTGACTTCAAGTGAGTGACATCGTCACTTTTTTTTCGTTCACTTCACTTTTTATTTCCCTTCGGGCGAAGTAGATTTCGCTTTGAAAAAATCCCGGTAATTTTCGGTGATTGCAGTTTCCATATAATCGTCATAAATTGAAACAAAATTGTCAATAGGGAACACTTCTGTATCACGGAAGTACTGTACATACAGCACTAACTTTCAGTACTGTCAGGCATCTTTGGTACACCATATCACTTGGTCTCGGGTGTGAATCCCCGTAAGAAAATGTGGCTACACTGCTGAACGGCTGGCATTCTCAAGGCCTCCAGAGGTGCGAGTGGCCAACCCTGAATATAATTACAAATCACTTGAATTTTGAACAGGAACACTTAAAGTGAAAACAAGTGTGAACTACCCAAGAGACGCATCTAAATGCTGCCTGGATTGGCTAAAATTACAAATTTGGCCCTTTAGGCATGGGTGGGCTATAGAATGAAATGAGATGTGCTGAAAAAGCACTTGCAGTTACATGTCATCAGACTTGTGGTTGCAATGACACCCGAAAAGGCAATAATGCATATTATCTAGGGCCTTGATAAGCAACTATAAAGATGGTAAAACTAACGAATGTTTACCACAGCAATACAAAGTTCGATAAAATTGGATAATATGTGTTTTGTTAAAGGCCCTGTGTCTCAGATGTGGATGAAATGTGACCAAAACAGTTGGTAACTAGAGCAAGTGAGCAGTCTCACAGAAACCCCGACCTCTGCCTGAACCGACAAATTTTTTTTTTAACACAAATCTTACGGCTGGACGAACATACGAATGAAATGACAAAAACAATATATACACCTTGACATACTTCTTATGGTTTTCTGAACATATATGACCCTATGGGTCACATAAACAAAAGTGTTGAAGGTCACAATATATACGCCCGTTGAGGCCTAGCCAGTTAGCAACACATCGTCTCCTCATGGTAAACATGTATGGCAAATCATTTCATCGGTTTTGAAAGTGTATAGCAGAAACAGAAGTGCATGCACATTCTTGCACGCACGCACGCACGCACGCACGCACGCACGCACGCACGCACGCACGCACGCACGCACATTCTTGCACGCACGCACGCACGCACGCACGCACGCACACACGCACGCACGCACGCACGCACGCACAGACGGATGCACGCATGGATACCCGGACGTGATTGTGATCACTATGTCTCGCTTTCCGCAAGCAGGCTCGACAAAAATGAACTGATAAAACAAAAAAGACAATAATATTGTAGTAGTTAAACCATATTACCATTTCAAATAATTTTTGAATGTTTTAGTACCGGTAATCAAGATTTCCATTACAGAAATATTGGTAGCCAAGGGCTATATTGTGGCTACCAGTAGCGCCACCTTACTCATTGAATGAAAATATGAGCAAAGATAAAAATACACAAAGTTTCAAGTCAATCCAACTTACGGTTGCAGAGATATTGGGTACCCAAAAACTTTAAACACAAATCTTAAGGATGGAGGAACGGAAATATGAAAACTATAGTTTGCATGCTGGGTATAATAAGGTTATAGTGTTATGTTTCAACCTCAAGTATGCTATATGTGTGCACATTTTCGTAAAATAACTTCTGTATTCTATGATCATTATGATACTTTTTTGTAGAATCAGTATTTGTAACATTGGTAATTACTAGCTAGACGATGTTTTTTTCTATTTCATCTGTCTTATATTTTTTATATCCTTCTAGCTGAGATACCACCTGCTGTGTATTTTTTTGTCACAATAACAGCCTCTTCTTAGTGATTTTGTCCTTGCTATTTGCGACATGGTCTGACAAGCGAGGTGAAAAATGTTTACTTACATGTTTCTCCTTGGTTCATGGATGTTTTTATAAAATACTGCCCAGTTTAAGACCGCAAAACGCGAGGACATAAATACTGAGAATGTGCTGTTCTTGTGACCAAAAAGTACACAGCAAGTGTCTCAGCTAAGAACAGAAATAAAATACTGCAGAAATAGTAAAAGACATCTATACAGCCGAGATTATCTAAGCTAGCCTTTAGCTAGGTAATTACTAGTTGAGAACAGTCACTTACAATCTACATGTAACGTCCATAGCCACAGTTTCGATTCCACACATAGGCTTCCTCTGCAGAATAGCGAATCAGATCGGTGACAAACTTTGTATGGTTGGAGTTTCTAATGTATATGGTCATGGTACACAACATTAGTTTGAGCTGACGATTAGCTATCGGCCAAATATGACCGATAATCCACGCCCGACAGCCTCCAATTCTGTGTGAGATTCTTTCGTTCAAGAAAAGTTTGCTTTGGATGGGGTATGCAAAATAAATGCTGAATAAACGATTTGAAGTGAGTATATTCACACACCTAATACCTTTTTCGATTGCCAGAGACAGAAGTCATACATTTAATCGATGTTTATTGTGTTTTATTGTGTTTGTGCGAGTCGAAAAAGAGAGGGCTCTATTCTATAATAATAGTTTATCACCTTTCTATATAGAAGATGGTACTGTACGAGACCAAGTAGGTGGGGTAATGGGATTTTTTTAATAGGCATTTTGTTGATGTCATAGGTCCGAGTCTTCCACCTGTGGAATAAACAAGTGACCCAGTCAGTAGCAGCCAAATTCAACATGTAAAATTTAAGTGGGGTCCATTTTCTGCAAATGCAAAAATAAAAAAAATTCAAACTTTCTACAATGTTAAAAATTGTTTCAGAATAATTGGTTTGTATTACTTTTATAACACTAATGTTTTTTCCAAATGGAAAATATCTCAAATACGTCACAATAAACTGCCAAAGTGTGAATCAGATCTGATTCGTTATTCTGCAGAGGAATCATATGAGTGGAATCGTAAGACAGGAGTAGATTGCAAGTTACCTTCGCAACTATTCATTATACTAACCTTCATTTCTGTGGAATAAGTAGACCCAATTCTCATGGATTCATGCCTTCTCATTGATTCATGTGATGCCTCTAGAAAACAAGTGAATAAGCATATTCTAAGAATAGTGTTACTTGAAAATTATTTTAAAACGGTAGTTTAAGTTGTTTCCCACGGATTTCTAAGTTACAGTTACATACAATTGTGATATATCGTCTACTTTGTGATTTTTCTACGTATTTCCTTAATCTGAAGAGGGTCTGTTCGCAAATTATGAATACAATGTGATATTTGTTGATTTCTAGGGGAATTTGGACTTCACCATATTTAAATTTGATGCATCTAGGCAGCCACACTTCTTTATTGTATGAGTGATCAAGGAATGTAGGGTATGAACCTGATGAGAAGTTTCAAGATCAATTAATTATTAGGTGACTTGGGTGGGTTATTGCTAGGGACGTACTCGAAAGACTTGCATAAACAACAATTTTGGCGAATTCCTAATGTGCACTCATAGTTAGTCAAGTGTTTGAACTTCATGTTGATGTAATGTATACATTTTCAGGAATTAATCAGAAATTATATAACACACAATATTAATTTATTTGCTTAGGGGCACGGATCCGTGAGAACAGCGACTATAGAAAGTCACAGGCGATTCTAGCGTGTCTTGGATGGTCAATTATTGTTTGTATATACATAAAACACCTTTCTAAACAATGTATAAAACAATTCAAAACTGTCCGGGTGTAAATATAATAGTACTTAGAAAGGTACAAAACTCCCATTCGCCACCATTGTAACGAAAAGCCACGCAATGTAGACAATTGGAACTCGCCTATACAACGCATTACCAGGGGTGTAAAATTATTTTAAATATCACTTGCCCTTAAGGTCTAGTAGATGCAAAATCTTACTCGCCCTTACTGGTTTGCCACTCGCCCTAATATTTTATACAGATATTTCAATATTCACTATGTTCGGAACATATGATAATGATGCTGTGTAGTTTGGAGAAAATTATATTTTCGCATGCGCTAACTCTGGCTGTCTGCTAGCAATATTGCGTGTTTACACCGGAAGCGAACATTAACGTTACAGAATGTGATAAATTAATTATGGGCAAGTTTAAATCGCGGACGACAGGCGGCCTAGGCCAGGCGACCATCTCATAAATCGACACTTGCGCGATAACTCGCTGCACTAACGTAAGTGAAGATGAAACCGTGGCTGCGATGTCTTGCCAGACATATGTGACGGAGAATTTGCGTGTTTCCCATTTATATTGTAAATAGGTAAGTATTGATAACATTTCAATTCACGCCGCTTGAGCCGCAATTTAAACTTGTCCATAATTAGAATTGTTCCGGTTGGCGCAAAAGCTTTTATTCAATTTAAAGCGTATATGAAATGATCAATGGTATTTGATTAAATAAACGGGTTTAATAAACGGAGAACGGTGCATAACTATTTTGTTGTATTCACGATCAATCATGGATGATCCAAAAGTCACTCGACCCGTCGGACGACCATCTACACAAAGCTACTCGACCGAGACGATGACCAAGTCGCCATGGCGAGCGGTCGAGTGGAATTTTACACCCCTGTGTGATGCGTTGCATAGGCGAGTTCCAATTGTCTACATTGCGTGGCTTTTCGTTACAATGGTGGCGAATGGGAGTACTTTCTAAGTACTATTATATTTACACCCGGGTACCTTTAAATTGTTTTGTACATTGTTTAGAAAGGTGTTTTAAGTATATACAAACAATAATAGACCATCCAAGACACGCTAGAATCACCTGTGTAGAAGGTGCAACATAATCAACAGTTAGAGTGCAAATCAGATCAGTTATTTCCCGCAGCTACTGAGCTAGGGCAAAACGACCTGGGATGCGAACAAGATTAAGCAATTTAAGGATTTACTATCACGCCCTGCAAAATGCCATTATTGGTGACGATGGTGCCACCAATAATAATTATTGTCGCAACAATGTTTAAGCCATTAAGAGCCTGAAAAGATATCACATAAAATTATCCGATAACTGGTCTCCGACGACTACTGGCCTTCTATTCATCATTCGTAAGCATGCTTATTTTGTCTTATAAATTGACAAATTGGCGCATGGTGGGCAGGTACTGAACACAAATTATAAATAAAATTACAAACCCAGATCAGCTGGATATGGTTAAATCCGCAACGTGTCAAGATGCGTCGGTGGGAAACAGAAATAAATCCCAAACAGACAAATTTCCTGCTGGTGCTTCCATGGACAAGGAAGATAACTCTTGCAAACATCTCAAACGGCACCAGTCCTAAACGGACCCAGTAAGATAATATTCATATCGAAACGGCCCCAGTGCTGCACGTCCCCATATCTACACTTGTCCAGGTAACATATTAAATCCAAGCAAAATAATTTTAGTTTGTCAACAATTTTACAAAAATTTGTTACTGAATAGTAATTTTATTGTATAATATAACAATAAATATTCAAAATCATTTGATCTGACAATGGAAAAAAATATTTTACCTATATATGTGACTATTTATTACATTTTGTGGGATGGCAGTATAGGATAAATTGATTTGTTATTAATAAAATATAGTATGTAAGCAAAATACTGTGAGAGAGATCATCAAAATTGGGGAAAAAATTAATGACCAACTGTTGATGTAATTAACATATGCTAAGATATGAAATGATTTAGGAAAAAATCTCATATGCCATAAGATGGTTTTCAATCACATAAACCCATTTGTATTGAATAACGGTTTTCATTTTATATACGTCTGATATTTATCTGTGAAAAAAACTAATTATATACGTAACTGAATCTTTCCCGGAATAACGTTGATGCCCTCGGGAACGTTTCACTTCACCGGTCGCTAAGGCAATACATGAATATTATAATCAGCGAAACATCGGCATATTCACCGAGCGGCATACTCTGACATGAGGTGTTGACATATACAACTCTTATTTTATTACCTCCAAATCTCCGAGAACACAAAAAACGACATTTGTGGAAGTTTCACGCGATGTGAGCCAGAGGACATTAAATGAATTCGCATGACTCCACACGACTGGCACGTGTATGTATACACAGTTGTTAATTGGATATGATAAATACGTACTTTATATGGCGTGTGACACATATACAATGAAACAACTTCAAACACGTTAATTAACCGTATGGTGGTGTTCTGAGAAGTGTGGTTAATTGCATTTGCGACCGGATTAGACCCGTATCATGGTCTACACTGTTCAGTATTCATTTATTGAAACACCCGTCTTGTTTTTCACAAAGAGTTTCGACTGTTATATCGCTGCGTGGAGTATGCAAGCAACTAAACTTGTCACATACATGATGAAGCCTATATACCATAAGCCTGGTTCATAAGTACATTGTATTCTATAATGTGCTACTAGTTTGGTTATATCATGTGACATCATTGACCAATTGCTGTCCAATGTGGTGAAATATGTTTTTTGCTGAACAGCCAATCATATTAGGCCACACTTAATGGCTAGGTGATCCAGTATAACACTGGCAAGACTGACACATTTGAATGTGCCGCCTGTCCACAATAATCCATAGCAATCGCATGCAAACATTACTTCGTTTTAACAGGTGAAGTAAACTGTTAGCTGAAACTAAAATTATATGACCAGCATAGGCCGTTTTATTCGGATAAGCCACACAATCGGCAGCGCATGACAAATCCCATCTCATCCGGCATCGTGGCGGGAATGACCGGCGACCAAAGTACCAGCATAGAGGCACGTAAAACGTGTGATTGTCCTGACTGGTCTCAAATTGACAAGCAATGCATTATATCATGGGTTATCTCATGGACCTATACATGAACATTTATCCGTTATACATTGCAGAGAATCATGGACGTGATGGAACAGTCTAGTACTTATGTCAAATGGCGAGAAAAATGTGTACCGACCCGGGGCCCGAACCCGGTACCACTGGTTTAATTACCGTACTGGTCATCGCTCTAATCAAGGATATGCATATATATATATGTCTCTGCTCTAACCGACTGAGCTAGCATGGTTCGAATACACACCTGCTGCCCATCGTGAGTTACATACATGACCATACATACCGTGACACAATTCCCAGCCAAATTCTAATTTCTTCCAGAATTCATGATTGTATGAGACATAGATCAGACTGACGCGTCGATGTGTGTATTACTATATCTGTATATACATCAATATAACATAATTTTGCTTTAAAAAAAAAAAAAATATACATATTCTCATTTTTTTTGACATTTCAGCCTAATTAAATATTAATTTATTTTATTTAACTCTGGCTCAGAACTGATAATCAAATAATATTGATAAAATAATAATACCAATACATGTAGCTGTATATAACACCACGTACACGTACCACCATGTCGACCACTGATTTTACATGTTTGCGTATTTTGTTTAGATCAAATAAATAGATAAATAAACGAAATTGAATAACGAACACTTGATGTTATAATTGTTTTATTCAATTTATACATTTAATAAACGCAAAATTGTCAGTACAATCAGAGACATTTATTGACTCTAAGTCACTGGTACAATGAATGACACAAAAATGTACGACCGGAATATTTTACTCGGATCACATAATACACTATTTGCAAATTAGCAATTTGCAAATTAGCAATGCTAATACAAATTTTGGAATCCCATATTTCACTAGCCCAAATGAAAAGTTGGTAGCCGAAAAAAGGTATGACTCAAATTAGTGAAATATGCGATTAGGGGCATATCTACACTGGCAGAGATGGACGAGTGACACACAATTAAATGTACAATTTAATATGTTTATATTTATAATAGTCCACGGTGATCCCAGCCAGCATCATGATATCGGGCCGACGTCGGCTGCAAGTCGTACAGCGGCGGCGTATGCCGACGTCGGTACGATGTCGTGCGGATGTCAATTGGATATGTTGTTTTATGAAATAAAATGTAAAAGAAAATAAATATATACATTTATAGATTATATAGCCTATGTCTACATATGAAACTAATTGGAACTAACTAGCTTGTTTATTCCAAAATCCACATAGTTTATTATGACATACACATGACATGGCTAAATTTGTCGTGAATTGCTCATTAGCCGATGCGCAGAATTAGCCGAAATGACAGTATATACATAAAACACCTTTCTAAAGTTAAAACAATGTACAAAACAATTCAAATGCGCCTATGTGTAAATATAATAGTAAATACTTAGAAAGGTACAAAACTGCTATTAGCCACCATTGAAACAAAAAACCCCACACGGTGTAGACATCTGGAACTCGCCTATACAACGCATTACAGCATGTCGAAACCGCTGCTTGGGGTGGGTTTTCGGCATAGATTTTACAGTTGCTAATACATTAACATAAATCTCAAAGATTTTGAGTGTAAACTGCACTAAAAGCGCGTCTCACTACCTAAATTCACTTTTTAAAATCAAACACATATACTTCGGCATTGTCAATGACTATTAGCCGCCATCTTTTCAATCACGTGCACACAGAGGTTTGGTTGGTTACTGACGTCATTTCCATTAGCCATCCAAATCAGTGACTGTGTGTCACGTGATTCAATGTTTTTTATAGATGGCGGCTAACATTCATTTTTAATCGGGAAATGAACGTGTTAGATTTTAAGAAGCGAATTTAGGTTAGTGAGACACGTTTTTAGTGCAGTTTAGTAGCTTACACTCGAAATCATTGAGATTTATGTTTGGGGTTTGGTTTCAATGGAGGCGAATGGGAGTTTTGTACCATTCCAAGTACTATTATATTTACACCAGGGTGCATTTGAATTGTTTTGTACATTGTTTAGAAACGTGCTTCATGTATATACAAACAATAATTGACCATCCAAGACACGCTAGAATCATCTGTGGTTAAATGGAGAGACTGCATAATTGGTCCGCCACTTTGTTGATAGCACGAACCCCAACCTTACCTTGGTATATCCCTGATATCTGAACCTATTGTTAATGTTAGGAGTTATATTACGCTAAAACTTATAGCTAGGACCTTGTTTTATTGCTCAAACCCTAGCTTAGAAAAGTTCAGCTCTACGGATGTATTTTACTATTTTATCTGTCTTTCATAATTTCTGTATCCGTGAGAGCTGAGACCCTTATAGTGTAAAATTTAGTCACAATAACCGCCCATCTTGTGCTGGCGTTTTGCTACACAGTCTGACGAGTGAGAAGTTTAACACTTCACAGTCCTGTTAAAAACATGCATAGACCAATAATACACATGTGGGTATACATACATTGTAGTTTGACATTGGTTATCCTTTTATTCCCATTTGTGTAGCAAAACACCAGACAAATTGGTCTGTTATTGTGACTAAATTTTACTCTATAAGGGTCTCAGCTGTCACGGATACAGAAAATATAAAAGACAGATGAAATAGTAAAACACATCCATATAGCTGAATTTGTCTAAGCTACTCAAACCCTAATGTTAGTGTTATATCAGAAAGGGGGCTGACCAATTGTAACCGGTTTAGATATCGGTGATATACTCTTAATGTTGACATCCAAGGAGACAGTTTGTGAAAACTGTTGATGGGTTTCATTGTAATACTACTGCGATTGAAATTTATATACGTGTGCGTGCCTGTGACTGGAGAAGTGAGGATTATGCATTTGTGACCAGTGCTCACTTCTGTAGCCTGTGTTTTGACTCGAATTCGCAATTCATTAAAGTTAATTCAGTATGGAATTTCCTCAACTGGCTGTTATCACTTGTACCACTACAGTCCTCTATAGTGGTATTGGCAAAAAGTGTAGATCCAGATGAACCGGATCTCCACTTTTTGCAAGTAATTTTCATATATTATTTTAGAAGAAAAAAAACCCACCACCTATTTATAAATAAGTGAAAATAATTTTGTGATGATTGGATTGGTCGGTAAATTAACATATCAAAATCCATTCCAGTTACTTAGGGGTGAACTGAAAGGGTTAATCACATTGAAAGCTGACATGTAAATTTATGCGATAATTAACCGACCAATGCATGTTTATGACCAAGGACAAGTTGCAACTGTATTTGCACAGTATTCATTGAACTTGATAATTGACTTTCAGGTGTTTAGAGGCAGATGAGGCTCTTTGGAAGAACAAAAACCTATGGCTGATGACAGGCTAGTTTCCGGCTGTGTTGATGAACACAAATGGTGAGTACAGATAAAATGTATAGGACTTGCAATTGCCAGAGATTTTCACCAAATGTTTCTTTTTTTTTAGATAACATTTTACATCATAATCATGCATAAGCTGTCACTCTTGAGACTTCTTTTCCCACAGTTATTATGTGATGATCATTATCATTATCCAATTTTATCGAGCTTTAATTTTGTTGCGTTTGCTAACTGTAACATTCGTCTCTTTTACCATCTTTATGCAAATTTGGCATTTTCTACTTCCCAATCAAGGCCCTAGATGGGAAACTTATTGTGGGGGCCCAATTGTGAAGGCCCGATTTTGCCGGGGGGGTCCTGGGGCTTGCTCCCCCGAATATTTTTGAAATCTAAGAGGCGTGAAACGCCATTTCCTGCATCCCCAGGCCCAGTCTTGGGGGCCAAATGGCCCGATGTTGCTAGAGGGGTTCGGGGGCATGCTCCACCATAAAATTTGAAAATGTAAGAGGCGTGAAACGTCATTTCCTGCATTCTCAGGTCCCAGTCTTGTGGACCCGAAGGGCCTGGATGTTGGTAGGGGTGTCTGGGGGCATGCTCCCCCGAACATTTTCGAAATCTAAGAGGAGTGAAACGCCATTTCCTGCATTCTCAGCAAGTTTGAGGATGATAACATGTGCTTTATTACAGAATTATTGGGGGGGGGGCATGGCCCAACAAAACTATTGGGGGAAGGGCATTTCCGCCGCCCCTGATTATTTTGTAGATAATATACATGAACTTTTCAGGTGTCATTGCACAACAGTCTTATTGACATGGAACTGCATGTAATTTTATCAGCACCAACTCATTTTTATTCTATAGCACACCCCATGCGCCACACAGGTTAAGGCCAAATTTTAAATTTTAGACCAATCCTTGCAGAATTTACATGTTTCTGTTAGCCATTGCACACTTGATTCCCCTTATAAATGTTCTTGTTCAACATTCAAGTGATACATTTGTAATTATTTTCAGAGTTCTCCAATCACATCTGGAGGCCTTGTGAATACCAGCTGTTCAGCAGTGTAGCCACATTTTCTGACGGGGGATTAATACCTGAGGCCAAGTGATATGCAGCAGGTTACATGCAGGATCGAACCCGTTGGCCCGGCTTTAAATTACCATAGCTGTTGATAGACCATTAAACACCAATAAATCAATCAATTCATGCGATTGATTGTGATCTACAGTTACATGTTGTATAGAAATTGGTACATTGTGTTTGTTGAATGTATGAAATATCATACTTTTGGTTTGACAAATCAGCAGATGGGTTGAACAATTAGATTAACTCAAATACTTGTTTGTCTGAAATTGCATACGTTCGGCAATACGTGTGTGTGCAATGAGTGTACTGTGACTTAATTGAAGTCTTAAAGAGTCCAGTGTAAATTTTAATCACATGGTTGTAAATAATACATATATCTTTTATTACACATACCGTTTACTTACTTCTTAAGCTCGGTTGTACATCTATTGCTCGGTTGTATATCTACTGCTAATCTGTTAATTTTAAATCTGATTTGAGATGATATTGATTGTTTAAGCCTTTTCGTATTAAGATGCCTTTGTACACAGACACTCGTTTGTGGTTTATTTCAATATATTTTAATACACTTTTAAACAGGTGAATAAAACATATACTGATTTATGTGCACTGTCACTATTAGCGGTAGCTATACAATGTGGGACGCTAGAAAGAAATAAGCCAACAGCAGTTGCCGTTGCCTCTGATTTTTTTAACCAGGATAAGCGCAGTGGCAAGGTCAACATTTTATTAAAAAAAATAAATATAAAAAAATATTAATTTGATGCGAGTATGGGGCTGATTCATATATTCACACGAGTCCCGTGTCACAAACATGTTGTAGCATGGCATCGCAGTTTATACTGATCCTGTGAAATGTGTCGATTGGTGTGCAGCAGTTTTGTGACACCATGGGATGACTGCGTTTATCACATAACACGAGTATATGTGCATGCATAAACATGCTTATGTGTATATATAGTCCGGAGTGTATATGCATGCAGCTCCATACTATGCAACAAGTACATCATACATGTAATGTTGTATATGTATTTGTTGAATGTATTACTGTTGACTCAATATTTTAGCGACCCGTCTCTTATAATTCTTTTGGAATGGCAATTGTATGTGTGCCTGTGTTGTACTATTGTTCTTTGTTTTATGATGTACAGTTGATGATACATAAATAAACAATTTAACAACTGTGAATTGCGGGAGGTTGACTAGGAACACGCGGAGCGTAAACTTAAAGCCCCTATGCGGCTTAAGTTGCCGAATTATGCCTCCTATTGGGTTTTCCCACACATAAATCCAACATGTTTCTATTTACACACACTTTGAAACTTTTTGCATTCATTTTGGTACAAAAATGAGTTTGTAGTCGATGAAAATATCAATATTTGTTGATAAGGAAACAGCAGGTGCGTGTTCAAAGTCCGATGGATTTTCCGATAGACGCTCGGGTCAATTGCTCAACTCCCTGATTCGCGGCCGATGAATTCCGATAGCCAGAGTTTATCGACTCGCTTCCGAGCCGAAGCCGTTGGGTTACGGAAATTAATTTGTCAATTTGAACACAAAACAAGTTTTTGTTGTCTTCACATTGCGATTAAGATGTAAATATCAAGACTTGAGATGTATCTATTAGGCAGTATATGTTACTTTTGTGTACTAAATCAGTTGCCAAACATGTTTTTGTGTTTGAAAAATCGGAAAATTGTAATACTGAACCGTTCAGGGCCTTTAACAATGGGTTTCGTTCTTGCCTGAATCCTATATCCGTGTTTTGCCCCTCATGTACATTTTATTTTTACTTTCTTGCTACTTGATAGTTGAATCCAGTTAATACAGTTTATCAAAGTAATACATATTTGTACTAATCATTTTACTTTTACGGAGTCTGGCTAAGTGAATCTGGTGTTGCGGGGACCTGGCAGCAGGTCAGGTTATGCTACGGTCTGGCCTGAATATATATTTTTAGGATATGTCTGTCCGTTTGTACGTTTATTTTTTGGAATTTTTGTAAGAGTTAATTTAATCACCTAGGGGTCCTAAGTGCGTTGACAGAACCACATTTTCTAGTTTTCTGTAAGTATTCAGTTCTCAGTTTGTGTTTTGACCCTGTTAACCCGGCCTAAAATGACCTACATGTAGTTCAATACCATTAAATAAATAAGTAATTGATTGTATGTAATTTTACTATGTAATTTCATACAATCGACAAGGAAAACAGTCACAACAACTGTGTTTAATTGTATGACATTTCATACGTTCACAAATATTTGTTTTTCCGAGACTTAATCATGTTAATTAAAGCTGTAGAGTTGAGTATTATTTACATGTATTTTGATCATAATTTCATACAGCCATTAATGGACAAACCGTCACTGAATTTGATTCTATTAAATTTCATTCGTTCAGCAAGATGTGTGTGCATTGAGTTATTGAGCCTTAATTGAAGTCTCAGAGTGCAGTATTATCTATTTTGATTGTATATAATTTCATGCAATCGCCAGTGGAAAAAACATTTGTTAACTGAGGCTTACGGTTGTAGAATCCGGAATTTCTTTCTCCGGATTGTATGTAATTTATTTCGAACGAATATGTAATTTCATACAATCACCAATGGAAAAACTATAACTTTCACTGTGTTTGATATTATGAAATTTCATATACTCCCGAATACTTGTTAACTTTGGCTCAAAGTTTTAGATCCAGTATTATTTATTTTGATCTTATGTAATTTCATGCAATCAATTTGACTGTGTTTCATTGTATGAAATGTCATACGTTCGCAAATACTTGTTATTTCAGATTTTAAGTTTGGAATAAATTGTGATATTTTCATACGTTAGCAAATACTTGTTATTTGAGATTTAAATTTTGGAATCTATTATGATTTTTTCGATCGTATGTAATTTCATACGATTGTCACTTTGACTGAATTTGATTGTAAGAAATTTCATACGTTCGCAAGTACTTGTTATTTAAGACTTAAAGTTTGGAATCCATTATGATTTTTACGATCGTATGTAATTTTGTACAATTGTCACTTTGACTGTGTTTGATTGTATGAAATTTCATACGTTCGCAAATACTTATTATTTGAGACTTAAAGTTTGGAATCCGTAATGATTTTTTCGATCGTATGTAATTTCATACAATCATCAATGGAAAAACTATTATTTATTTCGATTGTATGTAATTTCATACAATCACCAATAATGGGAAAACTGTCTCATTGACTGTTTTTGATTGTATGAAATTTAATACGTTCGCAAATGTTTGTTTTCTGAGACTTAGTTAGAGCTGTATATAGTCCAGTATTATTTATTTAGATCGTATGTAAGTTCATAAAATCACCAATAATGGAAAAACTGTCTCATTGACTGTTTTTGATTGTATGAAATTTCATACGTTCGCAAATATTTGTTTCCTGAGACTTAGTAAAAGCTGCATAGTCCAGTATTATTTATTTCGGTCGTATGTAATTTCAAACAATCACCAAAGATGGAAAAGCGATCAATGAGTTCGATTGTATGAAATTGCATACGTTCGCAAATGTTTGTTTTCTGAGACTTAGTTGAAGCTGTATATAGTCCAGTATTATTTATTTTGATCGTATGTAATTTCATACAATCACCAATAATGGAAAAACTGTCTCATTGACTGTTTTTTATTGTATGAAATTTCATACGTTCGCAAATGTTTGTTTTCTGAGACTTAGTTAAGGCTGTATATAGTCCAGTATTATTTATTTTGATCGTATGTAATTTCATACAATCGCCAATAATGGAAAAAACTGTCTCATTGACTGTTTTTGATTGCATGAAATTTCATACGTTCGCAAATGTTTGTTTTCTGAGACTTAGTAAAAGCTGCATAGTCCAGTATTATTTATTTTGATCGTATGTAATTTCATACAATCGCCAATAATGGAAAAACTGTCTCATTGACTGTTTTTGATTGCATGAAATTTCATACGTTCGCAAATGTTTGTTTTCTGAGACTTAGTAAAAGCTGCATAGTCCAGTATTATTTATTTTGATTGTATGAAATTTCATACGTTCGCAAATATTTGTTTTCTGAGACTTAGTTAAAGCTGTATATAGTCAAGTATTATTTATTTCGATCTTAATTTCAAACAATCACCAATGATGGAAAAGCGATCAATGACTTTGATTGTATGAAATTTCATACTTTCGCAAATGTTTTGTGTTCATTGTATGAAACTGCATTATTTAAAATAATACAAAATTGGCGTGACTTGTTGTGTATATATTCAGATAATGGTACTCATTCAAACCAAAACTATGTACATGGTTGGGTCTGATTTGAACATATGGTCTTTCCGAATGTATGATATTTAATACAATCGTAAAAAAATGTACCAATAATGGAATTTGGTTGTATTCAAAACACTGATTTATGCTGTATAGAAGGGAATTTTTGAAAATATGGTCTTTACGAATGTATGATATTTCATACAATCGTAAAATAAATGTACCAATAATGGAATTTTGTTGTATCCAAAACGCTGATTTATGCTGTATAAAAGTGAATTTTTGGGAAAATCCCTTTTTATTTGGGAAAGCGTTATATGTTATGCCATTCATTTTCGGCTACACGGTTACACGCTGTTTGTCTTTGGTTACATGCGGTTACATCGGTTACATACTATTCTTCTGAAAGGACGGACGATGAATCTGATTTTTTATATATTATGCCTTTCATTGTAGGGTTCCACGGTTACACGCTATATTTATTTGGTTACATACGATTAGATCGGCTACATACTATTATTCTGAAAGGACGAAAGATGAATCTGATTTTCTATGTGTTATGCCTTTCATTTTTCGGCTACACGGTTACAGGCTCTTTGTCTTTGGTTGCATACGGTTACATCGGTTACATACTGTTCTTCTGAAAGGACGGACGATGAGTCTGAATTTTTATATATTATGCCTTTCATTGTTCGGTTACACGGTGTCACGTTCTTTGTCTTTGGTTACATACGGTTACATGGGTTAGATACTATTTTTCTGAAAGGACGGACGATGAATCTGATTTTTTCATATGTTATGCCTTTCATGTTTGTGTTACACGGTTACACGCTCTTTGTCTTTGGTTACATACGGTTACATACTATTCTTCTGAAAGGACGGACGATGAATCTGATTTTGTATATGTTATGCCTTTTCAGTTATACCGTAACTCGCTCTTTGTCTTTGGTTCCATACGGTTACATCGGTTACATACTATTCGTCTCAATGGACGGACGATGAACCTGGTTTTTTTTATATTTTATGCCTTTCATTTGTGGGCTAATCCATTCAGACGAATAGTATGTAACCGATGTAACCGTATGTAACCAAAGACAAAGAGCGTGTAACCGTATAAAATGAATGGCATAACATATATACACGCTACATGTATATGTCTTTGGTTACATATGGTTACATACTACGGACGATGAATCTGATTCTTTTATATTGTTATGCCTTTAATTTTTCGGTTACACGCTGTTTGTCTTTGGTTACATACGGTTACATCTGTTACATACTATTCTTCTGAATGGACGGACGATGAATCTGATTGTGTATATTCAATGCCTTTCATTTTTCGGTTACACGATTACACGCTATATGTCTTTGGTTACATACGGTTACATTGGTTACATGCTATTCTTCTGAAAGGACGGACGATGAATCTCATTTTTTGTATATGTTATGCCTTTCATTTTTCGGTTACACGGTTACACGTTATTTGTCTTTGGCTACATACGGTTACATTGGTTAGATACTATTCTTCTGAAAGGACGGACGATGAATCTTTCATGCCTTTCATTTTTGTGTTACACGGTTGCGCGCTCTTTGTCTTTGGTAACATATGGTTACATCGGTTACATACTATTCTTCTGAAAGGACGGACGATGAATCTGATTTTATACATGTTATGCCTTTCATTTTTCGGTTATACGGTTACACGCTCTTTGTCTTTGGTTACATACTGTTACATCGGTTACATACTATTCGTCTGAATGGATGGACGATGAATCTGATATTTTTATATTTTATGCCTTTCATTTTTCGGCTACACGCTGTTTGTCTTTGGTTACATACGGTTACGTCGGTTACATACTATTCTTCTGAAAGGACGGAAGATGAATCTGACCTTTTGTATATGTTATGCCTTTCATTTTTCGGTTACACGGTTACACTCTCTTTGTCTTTGGTTACATTCGGTTACATACTATTCTTCTGAAAGGACGGACCATGAATCTGACTTTTTTATATGTTATGCCTTTCATTTTTCGGTTACACGGTTACACGCCCTTTGTCTTTGGTTACATACGGTTGCATCGGTTACATACTATTCTTCTGAAAGGACAGACGATGGATATGATTTTATATATTTTATGCATTTCATTTTTCGGTTACACGGTTACACGCCCTTTGTCTTTGTTTACATACGGTTACATCGGCTACATACTATTCGTCTGAATGGACGGACGATGAACCTGGTTTTTTATATGTTATGCCTTTCATTTGTGGGTTAATCCATTCAGACGAATAGTATGTAACCGATGTAACCGTATGTAACCAAAGACAAAGAGCGTGTAACCGTATATAATGAATGGCATAACATATATACACGCTACATGTATATGTCTTTGGTTACATATGGTTACATACTACGGACGATGAATCTGATTCTTTGATATGTTATGCCTTTAATTTTTCGGTTACACGCTGTTTGTCTTTGGTTACATACGATTACATCGGCTACATACTATTCGTCTGAATGGACGGACGATGAATCTGATTTTTTTTATATTTTTTTGTCTTTCATTTTTGGGTTACACGGTTACACGATACATGTATATGTCTTTGGTAACATATGGTTACATACTATTCTTCTGAAAGGTCGGACGATGAATCTGATTTTTTTATATTTTATGCCTTTCATTTTTCGATTACACGCTGTTTGTCTTTGGTTACATACGGTTACATCGGTTACATACTATACTTCTGAAAGGTCGGACGATGAATCTGATTTTTTACATTTTATGCCTTTCATTTTCCGGTTACACTGTTACACGCTCTTTGTCATTGGTTACATGCGGTTACTTTGGTTACATACGGTTACATCTGTTACATACTATTCTTCTGAAAGGACGGATGATGAATCTGATTTTTTTATATGTTATGCCTTTCATTTTTCGGTTACACGGTTACACGCTCTTTGTCTTTGGTTACATACGGTTACATCGGTTAAATACTATTCTTCTGAAAGGACGGACGATGAATCTGATTTTATATATTTTATGCCTTTCACTTTTCGGTTATAAGGTTACACGCTATTTGTCTTTGGTTACATACGGTTACATCGGTTACATACTATTCAACTGAAAGGACGGACGATGAATCTGTTTTTTTATATTTTATGCCTTTCATTGCTGGGTTCCACGGTTACACGCTATATTTAATTGGTTACATACGGTTAAATCGGTTACATACTATTCTTCCGAAAGGACGAACGATGAATCTGATTTGTTATATATTATGCCTTTCATTTTTCGGTTACACGGTGTCACGTTCTTTGTCTTTGGTTGCATACGGTTACAGCGGTTAGATACTATTCTTCTGAAAGGACGGACGATGAATCTGATTTTTTCATATGTTATGCCTTTCATTTTTGTGTTACACGGTTACACGCTCTTTGTTTTTGGTTATATACGGTTACATACTATTCTTCTGAAAGGACGGACGATGAATCTGATTTTGTATATAGTTATGCCTTTCATTTTTCAATTATACGGTTACTCGCTCTTTGTCTTTGGTTACATACGGTTACATCGGTTACATACTATTCGTCTGAATTGACGGACGATGACTCTGATTTTTTTTATATTGTATGCCTTTCATTTTTCGGTTACAGGCTGTTTGTCTTTGGTTACATACGGTTACATCTGTTGCATACTATTATTCTGAATGGACGGACGATGAATCTGATTTTTTATATTTAATGCCTTTCATTTTTCGGTTACACGATTGCACGCTATATGTCTATGGTTACATACGGTTACGTTGGTTACATACTATTCTTCTGAAAGGACGGACGATGAATCTGATTTTTTTATATTTTATGCCTTTCATTGTTCGGTTACACGCTGTTTGTCTTTGGTTACATACGGTTACATTCTATTCTTCAGAAAGGTCGGAAGATGAACCTGATTTTTCATATTTTATTCATTTCATTTTTCGGTTACACGGTTACACGCTATTTGTCTTTGGTTACATACAATTACCTACTATTCTTCTGAAAGGACAGACGATGAATCTGTTTTTTTATGTGTTATGCCTTTCATTGCTGGGTTCCACGGTTACACGCTATATGTATTTGGTTACATACGGTTAAATCGGTTACATACTATTCTTCTGAAAGGACGAAAGATGAATTTGATTTGTTATATGTTATGCCGTTCATCTTTCGGTTACACGGTTACACTCTCTTTGTCTTTGGTTACATACGGTTATATAGGTTACATACTATTCTTCTGAAAGGACGAACGATGAATCCGAATTTTTATATATTTTCATTTTTCGGTTACACGGTGTCACGTTCTTTGTCTTTGGTTACATACAGTTACAGCGGTTAGATACTATTCTTCTGAAAGGACGGACGATGAACCTGATTTGTTTATATCTTATGCCTTTCATTTTTGTGCTACACGGTTACACGCTCTTTGTCTTTGGTTACATACGGTAGGCACAACATGTTCTTTATAGGAATTAAATAAGTGTATAATAGTGTCACTATTGCACCATTTCTAAATATTACCAGTGCCAATTATACAGATATAATCATTTAGTAATGTGTATCTTACTGATAGTGACGCGCGGTGGTATCAGGATAGTTTCCTATGCAAATGAGGCATGATATTTTTTAATTATTTATACAAATCAAATGTTCCACCTAAACAAATAGTATTTTCGATAGATTTTAAAGTATAATCATTGCACATCAAAACATAAATACAGAGAATAAATAGTAATGTCTGTTAACAATTTAAGGAAACACGGTTATCGCCCCAGATATCAGTGTGCAAATTTATGTCTGATATATAATGTATAATAATGCACATCAATAGGTGGGGAAATGGTGAATGAATGTTTGTTTTGACAGGAAATGTCTCAGATGATGTCTCTGATATAAAGAACATTGTGTGCCTACTGAGTGGGCTTGTACTTTTAATGTGCCGGACACACGGACAGACTCACATACACACTGATACTCAGTCAAAACACTATATGCCTCAAGCTCTACCGGGGGTATACAAATCAGTAGCAACAGCAATGTTGTAAGGTATACATGTGATAATTATTGTTCACTATTGCACAAAAGCAATACCCGTGCTGACTGAAGAAAACACTAGTTTGTACATGTTTACATCCAAATATGAAACTTGAAAAATAAGTATGCAAGTTTAAGGTCAAATAGCCGGGTCACTATAAACACGCAATACGTACATACATGTACCATGTATTATTATCTTGCATTCTCCAAAATATTAATTCCTAAAAACACATTTCATTATTCCGCATTTACACATCCTAAATTTCCAATAAATAATCTATGAAACAGGTTCACAATTTTTGTTACTGCATTCAATAAATTTAACATGTTCTAAAGCATTGACTGCATGTAGACTAATAAGTTGGAAATTTTAGAATTCCATTTCAGAGGACATGAATTTATAATGCACTACTGACTAGAATAAGATAGTGATTCATTTTTAACCAGCATTGACCTTGTTGACATAGCACATCTTTAACCCGATAATTTAAGGATCAACATTTTTTCCTAACACAAGGAACACCCCTACAAACAACCTGTGTACATTATTCTCAGAAGACATGGAATAATTTGAATTTCAGCTTGTAGTTTACAAATTTTAATTCAAATTGAAAATGTAGCCTAATCCATTTTCTCATGAAGTGACCATACACTGAGACACATAGAGTCATAAATCACACATCCCCTCGGGTACCATAGCCATAGCAACATGCCAAAATATACAACATAACCTGACTTTTAGGACAAAATGCCAATTGCAGAGTAAATACCAACAAACAGCAACCAGCATAAGTTTACATAAGTTTGTAGTTTACAAATTTTAATTCAAATTGAAAATGTAGCCTAATCCATTTTCTCATGAAGTGACCATACACTGAGACACATAGAGTCATATATCACACATCCCCTCGGGTACCATAGCCATAGCAACATGCCAAAATATACAACATAACCTGACTTTTAGGACAAAATGCCAATTGCAGAGTAAATACCAACAAACAGCAACCAGCATAAATCCAGAACAAACTACAACATATACCCTGGTCAATTTGTGTAGTTTGGTCATGATATTCACTGACCATGCTGACTGTGGAATAAAATCGCACGAAACTAAATCAAGATACTAATCTAGGCTGGTGTAAAGAAAATAATGCATAATGATGGAAATGAGCATCGTTAAGACATAAATCGCTCTGAAAATGATATATAAAAAGTAATAATCAAAGAGAAAATGCATTTGACCTTACTTGCCTTAGTATGTTATATTATTTCACTTGCGACACATTTTCCTCTTTTTTTTTAAAAAAAAGTTTGCTTCTTTATATTGTAATTCTAATAAGCAAACATAAACATTTACTTCAACATGTTAGGTAAATATTGCTAAAACACACACAAATAAACACATTTGAATACATGTACCACCAATATCGTTTAACATTATATGCAGTGATTGTGACTTCATAAATGCTGCTTAAAGGTTTTGAGGTCAGTGTAGATCCAGATCAGACTGTGCATCTACATAGTCTGATCATGATCTGCACGGTTGGCCATTCCATGAATGAAACACATGTCGTGCTTCACGCTCCCAAATGTAACAATACCTGTTTGCTCATACACACCAGAGGCAGTCTGTGGGGCCATAAATCACAGTCTCTAAAATACACAGAGAGCTATCTGCCACATATTTGACCCAGGAAATGGACATTTAATTGGTATACACTGGTGAGAGTATACACTATAGTCTGGTGAATGTATACACTGTTGGCTAGTGTTCGGACAGAAAAAAAGCTTCACCGTGATCATGATGAGGATATACACTGTTTGATACCTTGCTACACTACAGCTAGATGCCCAGCATATCATGCCCGCCGACGCATTTGATGGTCCCATTATGTATATATCTGGTTAGAGCAATCAGATTATGGAGATATCGGGGGGGGGGGGGGGTGGGGGGGGGGGTGGGGGGGTGGCCGTTTCACTAAACTTCTTACGACTAAAATGTTACGACTAAAAATTATTTGATTTACATTTATTGTGCATAGGCTGATTAAGATTTACAGACGATCGTAAATTTACACTTATGAACATCTTAGTCGTACGAAGTTTAGTGAAACGTGCTCCGGGTCCTTGAAAACACATATTTTTCAAAACGTTAACACAAATTTCAAAGTAATTTGACCTTGACCTTGAGCATGGATGCCACATGGATGGGCTATAGAATGAAAATATTGATGAGGATAAAGAGGTATGTGAAGTTCAAAATCAATTGGACTTATAGTTGTGAAGATATTTGGTACTTAAAAAGCTTAACACAGATTTTCGTAAAGACCAGCATAGTACTGCACAGCTTACATAGACCAGCATAGTTCTTATCGTATATTTAAGGGTAGGAATTGGCTTGAGGACCTTCAAACCCAGCATAGCTGTGTACAACGTATAGATGTACAGCATGTGCCCGTCTTGTATAGACCAGCATAGTTCTGTACAACATATACACCACGTGCTGTCTGGTATAGACCAGCATAGTTATTTACAATGTTTACATGTACTGTTTTCCCATGATCCAGCTTATTTCATTTCTTTATTTAGAGATTAAATTTACACACAGCTGGACATCAAAATTGGTTTTCTGGGAGATCTTCATCTATGGAAAGGAGATCAGGAGAAAATATGGGAAAACCTCCCATGTCGGTCACCTGGTAAACCATCCAATATAGCAAGGAATTAAACAATAGAGGACAAACAAATTGAAATCTCACATAACCGGGTGTGCTCTGACCTGCTTAAAATACTAGCCAGTTTATGTGAAAATGTGAAGTTGCTATACCATCATATCATCACTTAAAAATATAAATATCCGAACTAATATAAATATCCGAAAAAATATTCATAACATGATCGTTTTTGTCGCGCCTGCATTAGCAGAGGCGCGACTATAGTCGGCGCTCGCTTTTTCCGACGTCGGCGTCGTCGTTGTCGTCCGCGTCGTCGTCGTCCGGTTTTTGAAAAGGCAAATTCGTTAAAGTTATTGTTTTTTCAAGGTGAAGGTCATTTATTTACTTGAAATATTCAACGGTTTTGTAACATAAATGCGTTAAAGTTATTGTTTTTTCACAATATCTTTTTAACCCCTTGCCAGACTTTGATAATATTTCACATCAATGTTTGTATAGGGATGATGCTTCACTACGCACACCCCCACATCCAAATTCCCAAGGTGAAGGTAATTTATTTACTTGTAATATTCACGGTGAAATGCCTCGGCAGGTGCGATACCGCTTCCGTGGCAGAATTCTTGTATTACTACCAGTCCATTCAAAATGCTCGTCCCAATTCCTGTGATTGTCATCCACGAACATGCTCAGCATAGAAGCCAATGTTCGATTGAACCTCTCAACCATACCATCTGACTGGGGGTGGTATGGTGTGGTCCGTGTCTTCTCGACTTGAAGTAACTCGCATATCTCAGAGAACAAGCCACTCTCAAATTGTCTTCCCTGGTCCGAATGGATTCGCTCCGGTATTCCGAATCTGGAGATTACTTCATTCACCAGTATCTTTGCGACTGTTGCTGCCTCCATGTTGGGCATTGCAAAACATTCAGTCCATTTGGTGAAATAATCTGCGATGACCAGTATGTATTTGTTTCCATTCCCACTCATTGGAAACTCTCCCAGGATATCCAGAGCTATCCGTTCCATCGGATAGCCTGATCGCACTTTCTGCATCGGTGCTGTTTTCGTCATCGTTGGGCCTTTTCTTCTTGAGCATTTCTCACATCCAGCGATGTATGCTCGGACATCTTGTTGCATACCTGGCCAGTAGTATCATTGGCGAATTTTGCTCAGGGTTTTCATGACCCCAAGATGGCATGAGGTCTTCACGTCATGTGTGTACTTCAGGACAATACGGCGTTGTCCCAGTGGAACAACTGCTTGCCAGTACACGATGTCAGTTCCCAACACTTCCCATCTCCTGACTAATACACCATCGTTGATGCTCAGTCTAGGCCACTGACTCCACATTGACTTAAGGAGACGACATCCGCTCCCTATGTCTTTGTGTTCCTGTCTAGTGCCTGTGGTGATCCATGTTTTGACGAGACGTATATCCGCGTCACTGTCCTGTGTGGTTTTAATATCCACCACCATAGCAGGTTCGTCATCCAGCATTACATGATTGACACTCATTGTATTGAGGCTCTCTGTGCCTGCTTCACACAACCCACACTGGTTGCATGTGTTCATGCGGCTTAACCCATCAGCATTCCGGTGAAGCCGTCCGGGCCTATGAACGATTTTCATGTCATAGGCTGATAGGACCTCTAGCCACCTGGCCATTTGTCCTTCGGGATTCTTAAAGTTCATGAGCCATCGGAGCGAGCTATGATCGGTCCGTACCGTGAAAGCCTTTCCGTAGAGGTAATGTCGGAAATACTTGACGAAATGAACTAGTGCCAATGGTTCCTTCCTCGTCACACAGTACCGCTTCTCTGCTTTGGTCAGTGTCCTACTGGCATAGGCTATGACATGCTCCTGGCCCCCTATGTTCTGTGACACGACGGCACCTATTGCCAGGTCACTTGCATCCGTGTCAAGGGTGAATGGTTCTGTAAAGTCAGGATGCGCTAATACTGGTGCTTCAACCAGTTTCTGTTTGAGGGTCTCGAATGCCAGGTTGCATTTCTCGGACCAGATGAATTTCTGTCCTTTCTCTGAAAGGCAATGAAGTGGTTTGGTCGTCTCGGCGAAGTTTGGAATGAACCTTCTGTAGTAGCTACAGAATCCGAGAAAGGATCGTAGCGCATGTATGTTTTCTGGTTTCGGCCAATCTCGAACCACTTATATCTTCCTTGGGTCAGTATTGACTCCTTCCTGTGAAATGACATGGCCCAGGAATTCAACTTCTCTTTTGAACAACTGGCACTTCCTGGGCTTGAGTTTGAGACCCGCTTCGTTCAGCCTTCCCATGACCAGTTCGAGGTTTGTAATCATGTCGGCAAATGTTTTGCCCGCGATAATGATGTCGTCGAGGTAGACTAGACAAACCTGCCAGTTTAGTCCAGCTAGCACTGTCTCCATGAGCCGTTCAAATGTCGCCGAGGCATTGCACAGGCCAAACGGCATCAACTTGAACTCGAATAGACCCTGTCTCGAGGCAAAGGCCCTCTTCCGTCTATCCTGGTCGTCTACCTCCACCTGCCAGTAACCTGAGTTCAGGTCAAGACAGGACAACCACTGAGCGCCAGCTAACTGGTCCAAGGAGTCATCAATCCTAGGGATTTGATAATCATCCTTAATAGTCACGTCGTTTAGTCTTCAATAGTCCACGCACAATATTTTGCTACCATCATTCTTATGTACCAGCACTATGCCGCTGGCCCAAGAGCTCGATGATGGTTGAATGACATCTTTCTCCAGCATGTCATTGATTTGCTGTTCAGCCTCCTCATTCATATGAATTGGTAGTCTTCGAATAGGCTGCTTGATGGGGCGTGCATCCCCTGTTGTGATCCTTTGTCTTATGACCCCCGTCGTACCCAAGTCCACGTCTGACTTGGAGAACGTTGATTCATGTTTCTGTAGCAGCTTTGCCACCTCGTCACACTGCTCCGGGGAAAGGCCAATTATGGTCTCCTCATACAGGTCCTTTTGATGGCTAGGGACCTGGTTACTTCCCCGGGTAGTGGTTGTTGGACATTTGACTTTGTGTACCCCTGTCACAAAGCTCAAATTAGCCACATGCTTCCCCGCATACAGCTTCTCAACTTCGTCGCTCAAGTTCATTACCCTCAAAGGAATCGTGTCGTTGGTGTGGACCAGTGTTTTTGCCACCAACCCTTTGTCTGGCTGGAATGAACTTTCAATTGGCTCTACTAAGTCAAGGTCGTCCTTCCTCATGGACGGGACCATCACCTTCCCTTCAATGACCATCTCTGATCTGGATGGGACTTCAATTGTCTTTGAGACTGTCACTCTATAGCAGCCTACTTTCCCAGTCATATTCAATTTGCAGCTCTGTCCCTTGATCTTGAGTGTGTCAGTCGCCGCGTCAATCTGACATGTATTGGCCTTCAAGAAATCCACCCCAATGATGACATCTATATCAATGTCGGTGACGATTATCTCTGTGATCGACTTCACGCCACTGAGCTCAAACATCGCTTGCGTCTGTCCTTGTACATCCACTTGCTTCCCGGATGCTGTAAATATTGGCGGTGTAAACGCCTTCAGTTCAGGACAAGACGCTTGAATGTTGTCCCATGTTTTCCGTGACACTATGATAAGCGATGCCCCTGTGTCTATGAGACACTCGGTCACCAGGTCATTCACTCTACATTCAGCATAGAGTCCGGACCCTGTGGTGGCCACATATTTCCCTTGGTGTTTCTTATCGTCCATGCTTTTACCCTGGTTCCGTGGGTTCCGGGGACAATTCAGCCGGAGATGGTCTTCTGACTCACATATGAAACATTTTCGTTTTGTGCCTGTCCAGGTATCTGTGTTCCTCTTCTTATATGGCACGTTTGCCTGAGTGTTTGCCTGATACAGTTTCCATGTGTTAAACGAACATTGCAGCTCAGCGACTGATTTCTGTAATGTCTTGAAATCCCTGTCCATCGCATTCTCTTGCCTCGGAGACCGTTCAAATGTCGACCTCATATACCCTTGACCTTCCATATGGTTGCGCTCTGCCCTATTGAACGCCTCCAGTTCAACGGCATGGCGTACTGCATCATTAAGGTCATGTGGCCTTGCTTGTTTGATGCGTAACCGCATGTTCGAGCTCACTAGAGCATCGACAAACTGCTCTTTGGCGATAACTGAGGCTTACGGTTGTAGAATCTGGATTTTTTTTCCGGATTGTATGTAATTTATTTCGAACGAATATGTAATTTCATAAAATCACCAATGGAAAAACTATAACTTTGACTGTTTGATTTTATGAAATTTCATATACTCCCAAATGCTTGTTGACTTTGGCTCAAAGTTTTAAGATCCAGTATTATTTATTTCGATCGTATGTAATTTCATGCAATCACTTTGACTGTGTTTGATTGTATGAAATTTCATACGTTAGCAAATACTTGTTATTTTAAATTTAAATTTTGGAATCTATTCTGATTTTTTCGATCGTATTTAATTTCCTACAATTGTCACTGTGACTGAATTTGATTGTATGAAATTTCATACGTTCGCAAGTACTTGTTATTTAAGACTTAAAGTTTGGAATCCATTATGATTTTTCCGATCGTATGTAATTTTATACAATTGTCACTTTGACTGCTTTAACTATGTTTGATTGTGTATGAAATTGCATACGTTCGCAAATACTTATTATTTGAGACTTAAAGTTTGGAATCCATCATGATTTTTTCGATCGTATGTAATTTCATACAATCATCCATGGAAAAACTATTATTTATTTCGATTGATCGTATGTAATTTCATACAATCACCAATAATGGAAAAAGTGTCTCATTGACTGTTTTTGATTGTATGAAATTTCATACATTCGCAAACATTTGTTTCCTGAGACTTAGTAAACGCTGCATAGTCCGGTATTATATATTTCGGTTGTATGTAATTTCAAACAATCACCAATGATGGAAAAGCGATCAATGAGTTCGATTGTATGAAATTTCGTACGTTCGGAAATGTTTGTTTGTTTGTTTTCTGAGACTTAGTTAAAGCTGTATATAGTCCAGTATTATTTATTTTGATCGTATGTAATTTCATACAATCGCCAATAATGGAAAAACTGTCTCATTGACTGTTTTTGATTGTATGAAATTTCATACGTTCGCAAATGTTTTATGTTCATTGTATGAAACTCAGTCTGTATTATTTATTAAAAGAATGCAAAATTGGCACGACTTGTTGTGGATATATTCAGATAATGATACTCATTCAAAATAAAACTATGTACATGGTTGGGTCTGATTTGAAAATATGGTCTCTCCGAATGTATGATATTTCATACAATCGTAAAAAAAATGTACCAATAATGGAATTTGCTTATATCCAAAACACTGATTTATGCTGTATAGAAGGGAATTTTTGAAAATATGGTCTTTACGAATGTATGATATTTCATACAATCGTAAATAAAATGTACCAATAATGGAATTTGGTTGTATCCAAAACGCTGATTTATGTTGTATAAAAGTGAATTTTTGGGAAAATCCCTTTTTATTTGGGAAAGCGTATTATACGTACTTTGAATCAGAAGGATTTTAGTACTTGTTGTTGTTGTTAGTACCACGTGATCATACACATTGATCATACAATGGAACACATAATAGTGAGTATATAATATAATTACACTGCGTTGCGCCTGTTTAACAAATGGTAAATGGAAACGGAAATTGTGTATATCGTTTCATAGTTACTGGAACACATAAGCCTGTGAAAGTTGTCCAAAGACTTGTTGGAATACATATGTTCTGGTAAGTGTGTCAATCTAATATCGTCGTATAATTTACAATAGAAAAAAGCGTGGTATTCATCTTCCAGAACTTCTAGATTTGTCTGCATCAGGCAATACTGAAGTTCCTTCTATATTCCAGCATGTCTTCCAACTTCTATTTTAAGTTTGTGACTAGAACATCTACATTTTGCCATCACTTTTCTTAAGTGAAAAGGTAAAGAATATATGATGTATTTTTAGAAGGGTTTTAAAATGATTGTAGCGAATACATGGACACAAGTACGTAATAAAACGGACCACGTTCGTTCACATGAACGATCGATAATCCACTCGCTAAAGATCGCGGATTATCTCCTCCTACATGCTGACGAACCGTGATCTAACTGTGGCCTGTTGCCATTCATGCTACGCGTCATTCATGCGTGATTGTAGCTGTAGCCGATTTCATCAAAATTGCAAAGTATACTTATCTAGCAAAGTATACTTTGAGGGAGCAATCATTTATTTTCCCCAAAATGCATTATTTCATATAGAACTAACCACTGCATATATTTGATGATTAAAAGTATGCAGAATTATTATACTGAATTTATTACATTATCACAGCCAAAATGGCTATTAAAAACATTAAATAAAAAACATTTTCCTATGGGAATTTAACATGGGGAGTCAATTTCCAAAACTTTTCGTTTTTTTGATCCGTCTATTAACGAAAGTTAGATTTTGAAAATAGGTCCGCAAATAAAAAACATATTTAAAAAAAATAAAATCAATATTTTACGGAATTTCATCAAATAATTTTTTTTTCGGGATTGTAACTTTTTTGTTATTGATGAAAAAGTACTAAAATTTAAATTTAATTTTTTTTTAGATTTAATGTGTTTAAGGGCCAAAAGTTCGTTGGCAGCAAACGTGGAACAGACAGTAGTGCCATTGTGTCAGACTCATGCTATATATCATGTGTTGTTACCTCATGTTGTCATACTGTTATGACCGGAGTGAAATAAAGGATTTTATCCCGTCAACACAGTGCGTATGTGCCGTGAAACACGGTGCCGTGAAACATTTTTGATATCCTGTCAATACGACCTAATCACTCGCCCATCTCGTTTCCTAAGCCTTGCCAGATATTTTTCCCATTCACGGCACTAACCTACTATTCTCTGTAGATGTATCTATATCATGTACATGGAAGCTAAAGACTTTCTCCTCAGTCATTAGTCACACTATCTTGTTTGTAATGCTAATCTCAATGTTCCTATGTTTTAGGGTATCTTTACGACAGCACCGGATCATATGATCACAGTTTCTACTTTGCGGGTACGTGTTCTGATGTTTAGGTAATTTACTAGCCAACGTTTTGCATTGAGTGCCAATTAATGCCTATACTAATACATTGCAATTTTGTTTGCTCCCGCCCAGTATTTTTACTCATTATATACGTACTTTCGTTTCCCATTGAAACACAATGCAACGCAATACTTCAATATTTTTTTCCATATTGACGTCTCGTGAGTTCATATTGGTCAGTGCCGGAACTACGCTTCACATCCCAAAATAGTTCCTTCTAAATCATCACTAATTGTATTTATATTTTGTATAATGTTTGAAGCGCATATAAATTGTGAATGATGTACGTATATAATGAAAAGGTTATTTGATTTGTATGTGGATATATGCCACTCGTTCCGCCGCGCAAAATATCGCATGCTGCGGAGCTCGTGCATATATCCACATACATATCAATAACCTATAATTATGCAACGACCAGTACTTACACTTCCTGTAATTTATGCCAGGCACCAGGCGTAGCCTCGCCCATCCGGTTTCCTAAGCCTTGCCAGATATTTTTTCCCATTCACGGCACTAACCTACTATTCTCTATATTTATCTCGCTGGCGATTCACCAACCTGTCAAAGTCCGACCTGAGGCTCGAACCGTCGACCTCCCTGTTGCAGGGCGGATATCTTATTCAGCAATGTGAATTAGTAATTGATTATTGTCACTCCATCATTTCTTAAGCAATTGGGTATTTCCAAATTTTAATTGGGTAAAATAAAATCACACCATTGTTTACAGATCAACAGACAGAAATTATTGAATAGTTTGCTTCGAAATGAAAACAAGTCTTGCAATTTCATTAGAATTGTCTCCTTGGAAAATCAGAAAAATATGCTATATTTGTGGTCTGTTTATTGTTTTCTGCAGCATGATAAATGTACCATAAAATTTGTATTGCTTTTTGATACTCGCTACTTCTGATTTCAATTTGGTTTTTGGCAATTTTAATTGGGTATTTACGCAAATACGCAGTTTATCAGGAGCCCAGTAGCCTATTTCATCAAAATTGCAAAGTATACTTTAGTAGCAAAGTATACTTTGAGGGAGAAATTTTCAATTTTATGATAAATATATTAATTTTTATTACACTGAATTTATTACATTATCACAGCCAATTTGGCTGTGATAATGTAATAAATTCAGTGTAATACTTTTAATCATGAAATATATGCATTTGTTAGTTCTATATGAAATAATGCATTTCAGGAAAAATAAATGATTACTCCCTCAAAGTATACTTTGCTAGTAAAGTATACTTTGCAATGTTGATGAAATAGGCTACTGGTCCTGATTGATCAAGTGTTGATAGGTTGATGAAATAGGCTACTGATGTGTCCTAACTGTTGCATAGTTTCATATACATAATTTATTTCAAATAAAAGTCAAGTGTTTTTCTTCCACTGTAGGCACCGTTATCTTGTTTGGTGGATTGCTTGGACTTCTGTCTTCGTTCGGCATGCGAAATGACGCCAACCGTGATGTCACAATCGTCGAACCGCCAACTGGGGAAAGCGCCATCCTCGTAGTACAGAAACATCAACACTCGTCATCCATTACCAATTTACGGACATCTGCATAATTCCATGAAATACGTTTGCAAATTTACATTTACAGTATTTCCCTTAAATTGCGTCAGAAGTTATTATACATTTAAACGTATTTAATGAAATTACGCAGATGTCCGAAGGTACAAATCACATGACTTTGTGAATACATTGTATATGTACTGGCAGCCAGGGTGTCCGGTTTAAGGAGGATCCAATATACAAACAACGCAGTGTGTCCAGTTTAGAGAGGTTCCACTATACTAACAGCCCATGGTGTCATTTTAGACAGGTTCCACTATACTAACAGCCCAGGATGTCATTTTAGACAGGTTCACTTTTACAAAAAGCCCCATTGGATGTCATTTTTAACAGGTTCCACTATACTAACAGCCCTGTGTCATTTTAGGACAGGTTCCACTATACTAACAGCCCAGGATGTCATTTTAGACAGGTTCCACTATACTAACAGCCCATGATGTCATTTTAGACAGGTTCCACTATACTAACAGCCCAGGATGTCATTTTAGACAGGTTCCACTATACTAACAGCCCAGGATGTCCATTACGCTATACTAACAGCACAGGGTGTACGGTTTAAGGAGGATCCAACAACGATCAAACAGGATCAAACAATGCAGGATGTCCATTTTAGAGAGATTCCACTATACTAGAGAAGTTCCACTGTACTAACAATCCAGGATGTCCGATTTAAATAAGTCTAGAGAGGTTCCGTTACACTAACAACCCATGGTGTCCGGCTTTGCGATGTTTGTCTTAAGGACCCGTTATATACCTGATCATCCTTTGATTCTGGCATTTCTATGCACGACTATGTGAAACTGGTTGATGGCTTGAATATACAAAGATGGCCGACTTGGCCACCTCATGTGCCATATAGGATATAGTAACGAGGCAATGTTCACATATATTATACATAATTATATTCCATCACATTTACGATGCAATTATCTTGAAATTAAATGATGATCACAGGTATAGGATGGGTCCTTAATTTTAAATGTAGCATACATTGTCACAAAACTCGACCCATCCGTGATTCATGTGACCGAGAGGAACGCAACTGCACGTGTGGTGTATATGTTATTTGCCAGTGGTCGTATCCCACAGCTAACATAGATCGGTTGACATTATCGTGTAATATGTAAGTTTATCTACCTTTATGCAATGCGAGTTAACCCTTTGAACCCGAAATCCCGCTATATCGGTTTATGCAAAAAGTGCAGATCCAGATGAGCTGGCTCGTAACGAGCCGTCTCATCAGGATCTGCACTTTTTGAAAGTAATTTTAACATTTTTGAGAACAAAAACACCCCCTTTTCATAAATGGACAAATCTGAAAATCATTTTGGTGACCATTGGATTGGTCGGAACATTAGCATATCACAGTCCATTCCAGTTCCTTAGGGTTGAAAGGGTTAATAGTACCAGGTATCCGGTATGTGCCAATAAGAATAATATAATCAAACAGTTCTTTTTCTGGCCGCCACATACATACATGTACTATGAGCGAAATGTATGTAAGACCCAGATCGGGGGTCAGTCCCAGAACGGGACTAATCCCAGACAAACGTACGAATCATGGATAATGGACGTTTGACTTCGATGACAATCCCGACTCCTTCAATAGTTGCCATTTGTCTTATCTGGAAGCATGCGGCCATATCGTGACGTTACGTCACTAAATTTGACGTCATTCAAGCTTGAAATCAAAACGGAGTTAATCAATTCATTTAGAAGGTGCTGAATTAGCACCCGTCCTGGGAAAAATGGCCGCTGTTCTGGAATTTGGTCCCGTTCTGGTACTGTCCCCGATCAGTATTTAAACCTATTTCCCTAACATTGCAACGTATACTTATCTAGCATAGTGTACATTGAGGGATAACTTTTCAATTTAAGGATATATTTATTGATTTTTATTATCCTGAATTTATTACATTATCACAGCCATTTTGGCTGTGATAATGTAATAAATTCAGTATAATAAGTCTGCATACTTTTAATCATCAAATATATGCAGTGGTTATTTCTATATGACATAATGCATTCCTAGGATGCCCATTATTGGTTTTCAAGTTAGTCATGACCAGCAGATGACCCCCATTTATTTGAGGTCAGTAGGTCAAAGGTCAATGTCGCGGGCTGACCTTGGACAATAAAACAAGCTCAATAACTCATGAACAGTTGGTGTTAGGATGCTCAAACGTTTTATTTCGAGGTCACTATGCGCATTGTGGCACCACTGCGTGTCTTATTGAGAAATGGTGGGGGGGGGGGGGCGGCTTATATTTCTGACAAGCAACTCTTGTTAAACGAAAATATGTTAAATGTCAATGTGTCATTCAAAGCTACCATCGGGCGTATATTGCTCTGCTTAGTAGTTGCCTCCTGCACTTGTATTCATTATAACCCTTTCAACACCATGTCACTGAGATGGAATCTCCCATGTTATTTTCCAGACTATTCCATTGACCATGAGATGTTCATTATACATTTAAAACATTTTACATTTTGTTGTCAGATATTAGCGGTAAAAAGATATTGTTTGTGACAAACAATGCAGATCCTGATGAGACGGCTGGTTACGAGCCGGCTCATCTGGATGTACACTATTTGCAAACTCCAGTATATAGGTATGTGGTGTTGAATGGGTTAAAGGAATATTATTACATTTGCTCCTGAGGTTCCGTCCGTTCGTCCGTCCGTCTGTACATATGTCCGTGTATATTTGCGTCGAAAACTTTGTCACAGTTTCTGCATCATGCCATTATTACTTGAATGATTCCTTCAATACTTGGACACTTGCTTTACCTGGACATCTGTGTCACACTCGCGCCACCAGTAACACGACCTTGACCTTTGTGACCTTTGAAATGCAGATGAAATACTTAGCCATTTTTCTTACGTTGAAAAGTTTGTCCCAGTTTCTCCATCATGTCATATCTTCAATATTACTTGAAGGATTGCTTTACTATTTGGACAGTTCATTCTCCTGAGCATGTGTGACACACTCACACCAACAATGACAGAACTATACTGTTAACATTAATTCGAAGTGTGCGATATTTTGTCGCCCTGGCTTGCCGACAGCGCCATATAGCCGGCACGTTGGCGACCGTACGTCCGTGCGCCTCAGCGGGCGTGACATACGGGCCCCGGCCATCTCGTTCCTAGTTTGTTCCACTCATTGCTCTATGTATATAATATGTAAATTCTGATGAGGTCGCTCACACCAGGGGCTATATTTGATTATTTCAACATTTAGATATGTCACTAATATACACACATAGCGTTTGATTGGTATTACATGGTACACCTCTTGGCAGTATTTCATAATATTTGTAAGACGGAAATGAAAAATGTTGAGGGAAGGGCGGATAACCGCGTTTTGTTCTTAAAATATTAACAAAAATCAATATTGATTCGTCCAATGCATTTTCTAGTATATGTTATCGACAGCAGTCGTAATTAAGTTGCTGCACATAATTGATATTGACAAGTTTGAAATTTGCGATTGTGTGACATATTCGTTTATACCAAAAATTGAAAAATATTTGGGTGAGATTTTCGGTTTGTGATGTATTTGGCCGAATTCGGCCAGTATTCACCGAAATGTGTGACACATTCGCACGAATACTTCACACGTGTGATATATTCGTTTCTGTGACATATAAGGTTCAACGTATGTGCACTGTGAATTAGTATAATATTGACATGATTCTGGTTATCTAATAATTAGTACATTTAATATTACCACAGCATACCAAGTACCGTCATACGAAATTCAGTGTAGAAACTACGGCTATAATAAAACATACATGCAACATAAATGGGCATGTATACTTACTACTGTCTGTTTCATGAAACCTGCCAAAAAACGTTATCTGTTTTGATAATAAAGCCAAATTTTTAGAATGAGCCCTCTTTTTATTTCGTGAAATTTTGTCAAATATTTTTCCCATGTTAAATCCCCATAGACATCTTCACAGAGTGAAAATGTCTATGGGGATTTAACATGGGGGACATTTTTAGAATTTCAGTAATACTGGATCGATTTTCAAAATTTAGCTTTTGTTTTCCTAGTTAGATAATTTACAAGCTATCTAGCCTGGTTTCAGAGTCAATTTCCAAAATCTTTCGTTTTTTGGCTCCTCTCCCAGCTCATCCACCTCGTTTTTCTCCAGGTAAAATTCCCATAGACAAAATCAATTGTTAATAATAAAATAAATATTTCACTAAATTTAACGAAATAAAAAGAAGGCTCATTCTTAAATTTTGATAAAATTTAATATTATCGAAAAGAATATTGTTTTTTCATTGTTAATATGACCGTACAATTTGGGCAAGTTTCGTGAAACAGACAGTAGTTAAACATTGAATTATTTATTTACGTCTCATCAACTGTACATAATAAAACTCAGAACAATAACACAACACAGATACATGGCTGTCTTGTACAATTGCCATTCTATAATAATTACAAGAGACGATGCATTACCACGTTCAGCAAACAGTAATACATTCAGGTGTCACCGAACTACTTCGCCACAATCGACACATTTCACAGGTTCTGTATTAAAGGTACATGTCCACTCAGTAGGCACACACTGTTCTCCATATCAGAGATATCATCTGAGACATTTCGTTGCAAAATAAACATTCATTCTCCATTTCTCCACGTATTGATTGACATTATTATACATTTTATATCAGACTTAAATTTCAACACTGATATCAGGGGCGATAACCGTATTTCATTAAGATGTTAACGGACATTACTAGTTATTATCTGTGTTTATTTTTTGATGTGCAATGATCATACTTGTTATTACACTCTTGCAAATTATTTGTACGGGTTTCGCTGTGAGAGAAAACCCGTAATCAACTCATTACAAATAATACACCGTGAACAGAACACCCGTAATTTTCTTGGAAACCACGAGCTACCATGCACAATGTTTATTTTTTATTACAGTCAAAGTAAAGTTATTTGGAAAGGGTCTCGACATTCCAAACATGCACTCAAATATATCTGGCTCATAGAAACAGCTGCGTAATTTGGATTTCAAATAGTTTAGTTGACGTCATTGTATAACTATTCATGCGCACATCACAATCCATTGATTATAATCTCAAAAATAGAATACATGTGCATATCTATCCGCCATGGAAGTGTAATAAATAGGATATTCCATCGTACATGTTTGAAATAATACACTCGTGTCCTTCGGCGTCCTTGCAAGCAACACGTTTGCTACGCTGACTCGTTGCTTACGCGGAAGCCGACGCACACTCGTGCATTATTTCCCACTATTTAAAATTTACGATGGAATATCCTCTATATAATCCATCGAAACTACTATTGTTGTAGGTGACGCAGTTAATTTGTATAAATAATTAAAAAATAGCATGCCTCATTTGCATTTGAAAATAGACTGATACCACCGCGCGTCACTATCAGTAAAATACATATTACTAAATGATTATATCTGTATAGCAGGCATCTGTAATTTTCAGAACTGGTGGAATAGCGACATAAGTATACACTTAATAGTTAATTCCAATAAAGAACAGATTGTGCCTACTGAGTGGGCATGTACCTTTAAGTGTGATGCCATGTTACAGCTGGTCTGTGACACGGGAATATTGTGTATATATGTCAGCCGCACACTCACATCAAATGAATGTGCATATATGTGTTCTGTTTTGTAAGACTCTTGTACTGACTAACATATGTTATATCAGTTTGTATCACATGTATTTTAGCGTGCCTTGGATGGTCAATTATTGTCTGTACATACACGAAACAACTTTCTAAACAATGTACAGAACAATTAACATGCTTCCAGTAGCCGATTTCATAACAACTGCAAAGTATACGTTTCTAGCTAAGTACATTTTGAGGGAGAAATATTCAATTTAAGGATGCATTTATTAATTTTTATTATACTGAATTTATACATTATCACAGCCATTGTGGCTGTGATAATGTAATACATTTAGTATAATAATTCTGCATATTTTTAATCATCAAAAATGTGCAGTCGTTAGTTCTATATTAAATAATGCATTTTGAGAAACATAAATGATTAGTTCGTCAAAGTATACTTAGCTAGATAAGTATGGTTAGCAATTTTGGTGAAATCGGCTGCAGGTGTATTGAATATATCAAATCTTACAGTTGCCTACGGAGCCCCTCCTTAACATTTTAAGGAAACACGGTTATCTCCCCTGATATCAATTAGTTCCCTCGAATTAACAATTCGTTCCCACGATATAACAATTAATTCCCACGAATTAACAATTCGTTCCCACGAATTAACAATTTGTTTCCTCAATTTAACAATTCGTTCCCACGGGAACGAATTGTTATATCGTGGTAACGAATGGTTAATTCGAGGGAACGAATTGTTAAATTGAGGGAACGAATTGTTATTTCGTGGGAACGAATTGTTAATTCGAGGGAACGAAGTGGGAACGAATTGTTAATTCGAGGGAACGAATTGTTATATCGTGGGAACGAATTGTTAATTCGTGGGAACGAATTGTTAATTCGAGAGAATGAATTGTTATATCGTGGGAACGAATTGTTAATTCGAGGGAACGAATTGATATCAGGGGCGATAACCGTGTTTCCTTAAAATGTTAGTTTAAACATATTTTATTTGTATATTATTTACAAGTAATGCATCAATCTTAGTATATACATACGTATGCAAATGGGATTGGATTGAAAGCAAGCTTATATAAATCCTCTCCCTAACATGTGGCTTGGTATCACAGGCTGCAGGAATCAGGACATTACAAACATAATTAGTACTGCCATTAGCATAAAATGGGATGTTATTCTTGCTTTATGTTCCTAGTTTCTGCTTCCTGCGATACCCGGTAGATTTATTATAGATGGCAATACGTAAATATACATGCATTAAGCAATTTTGGCAAAAAAAGGAAAGACAGCTATTTTAGTTAGTTATTATAAAACAAAAATATAAAAATAAATCCACTTCAGCAGTTCGAGAAAAAAAAATATTTTCGCCCACCAAGCCACCCCTTTTTTTAAGTCTCGATTGTCGTGATGATGTACACACGCAGAAACAGTGGAACCCCTCCAAACCGGACACCCTGGGACGTCACTGCAATACATGTTTTAATGCTTTGCAATTACGAACAGACTGTACCATCAGAGATAAATACAAATAAAACCCACCAGAATTACCCACACAGTCATGTACAAGGTGTCCGGCTTCCAGAGGTTCCACCGTACCATTTACAAGCGACTTGTATTCTCTGTGTACATTCTTACAGCTGTAATTATTGTTTCGTTAGTAGGATCGTCCAGTTGCATATTACCATAGAATATAGTATGGAGGGTCGGTTGACAATAAGCTTATATATAATTTATTAGTTGGTTTCTATGTAGTGCATATATTGGACAGGAGAAAAAGTAGTGAGTGACATCTTCAACTTGACCACAGATACAATTTGGTGATTCAACAATATTTTTGCACTATAGGTCATAGTTAAGAGCACTGAATTTTGTTCGGAGTCGTGTATGTATAACTTGCATATGCCGTTGACCACTGTAATAACTTGGAACCTTGTCTGTGATTTTTTTTATTTTGGTTTTAAAACAACTAAGTGACGGAGCATTCCGTGTGTTTTCTGGCACAGAGTTCCAGTCTCGGACTGAAGAGGGAAGAAATGAGTTATAATAGAGATTTGTTCTGGATCGTATGGTCTGTAGGTTGTCAGCATTTCTTAAATTGTAACGCGTGGTGTCTGTTTCATGTGGAAGGATACATGTATTCACAAGATAATTAGGTGAAATGCAGTTTTTAATTTTGTAAAAAAAACGACAATTTAAAACGTTAGCGTACATTACTATTTATTATCTGTACTTATTTTATGATGTGCAATGATCATCATACCTTATAATCTGTCGAAAATATTTTTTCAATATTGTCTCAATAATTAAAAATATAGCATGCTTAATTTGCATATGAAAATAGCCGGACACCACCGCGAGTCACTATTATTTGAATACATAGTACTAAATGATTATATCTGTATAGCGGACACTCGCAATTTTAGAACTGGTGGAATAAAATTAATATATTTCCTATAAATAACAGTTTGTGTGTACTGAGTGGGCATGTACCTTTCAAGGTGGTCGTGTATGGTTATGATATAATAAATGGCGATTCCTGTAATACCATAAAATCATGCAACATTTACTTATTTGTGTTTAACAGCTTATTTAGGCAATAAATGGATACGCTTGCCTTCAGTGATAATTGCTTCATAAGAGTGATGTGATATGTGAATATAACATATGTGAATATTGTTTTGTTACTGTATATTATATGGAGCATCGGGTTGCCATCTCCGCCATCTTTGTACATGTATGTATATGTACAAGCCATCGTACAGTTTCACCACTTTGTTCGTTTCAGTTTGACACATACAGCAAATAATATGACAGTAAACCAACTACAATTTGGTGCAATACATACTAGACAGATATTACAACGGCAAGCTATGACAATAATGCCAGCAAACTATACAAAATACAAGATATCTGATCATTTCTCGCATCAATCTCAAAATAGATTTCAACATGTAAATTTTCCAATTTGATGCACAGCCTATGTTACTGTGCACGTTACCCATAGGTAAAGCCATATCTACTCGCATAGTAGGTGACTAGTCAGTGGGGACAATACACTCAGGTAACTGCTCACATGTTACTGATTTGATAGCTAATAACAGAGTACAGTAGCGTGTATATATGGTATGTGTTATGTGGTTTGCCAGGTAAAAGTGATACACTGTGCGATTTTCTATTGCATGAAGCTGTGAATTACGTCGCGGAATTTCCCCTATAGATGATGCAATACGGACAAGTTAAATGTAGCATGGAATTTCTTCGACTTGCTGTTTACATCGAAAGCAGACATGCAAATGCGAAATAGTTATGACCGACGACAAATTGTGACTGTATTCGTACAATATTGATTGATGTATATCAATTGTTTGTTTATGGTATGCGTCTACGGACGTACCATCTGAGTCACAGTCACTTAACCAAAATTATCTTATTTTGAGTCGTGTTGTTAATATATGTGCTTTATATATATAAATCAGCACTGCATTTTATGATGAATTTCAATTACTGATGTCAGTGATGGCTGCAAATTACCCGATTGGGACGTCTTAGTCAATTTATATTTGGTATTTACAATTTTAACCAAACAACTGACGTAAAGGGCAACACATACATTTATTTCGTTACTGTCTGAATACTTTCACGCATATGTTCATTAAAGTGCTATATAAGCGTGTTACATCTCGCATTTGAGATGTACATCTGTATTGCAAGTAAGTATCAATTTTTAGCGTTGCTAGCTCGCACCAACCAATATTTCCATTGAAAAGATGGACTAATTGAGAAAACAAAGTATCATTAACGTGTGCGATTTTATCAATATGAGTATCACAGAGGCCCCTTGGGAATTTCCATTTTATATACACACTTTTAGATAAACATGATCCACTATTAATGTGTTTCAACTGTCAAGTTGTATCTCACCGAAAACTATAGAAATAAAATGAGGCGTCAAACTGGAAATAATTCATACAGATGAGGAACATAAAGGGATCTTCTAAAAACATGTTATATCAAATCAGTCACACAATACATTATTTATTGGATTTTATTGATTGATATATTCCTGACCATCGGTTATTAGATTGTCTAAGAAAGAGTCTCTAATTAGGGTCTCTTGCTATGAGTATGTTATGAGTATGTTATGAGGTTTGTTGCAAATAGACAATACATCTATCATCCTATTTGGGCCTCATTTTAGGGCCTCATTCACGTTTCAAACACGTGCTATATAGCATGATAATGACGGGAAATATCATGTACTTAAAATGTGCAAACATTCATGAATGCTATTTGTAGATGTTTGTAAATGTTCTAGTAAATTCATTAAGTCTCATTTCGGCAACAAAATGCAGCTTTGTTTGAACAAAATTAATAGAAACAAATATTTTTAAGCACATAATAAAATACGAATGTGGCAATAAAGTTCAACTTGTTGACATATGCAGCATTTTACAACTAGAAACATGTGGTATAAGTGTACTCAAATACATATACGCGCGGATTTCATGTCAAATGGCGGAAGACATAATAAATAATACATTGAAATTGTGCCGTGTTAAAGACCCACAGGCATATTTATTTGACGCACATAATGTTTCAGCAAAATAGTGAATGTCAATAATATCATGCCAGTGGCATCGTACATTTGTAACACGTGTTCACACATATCCATTTGCCAAATAGTTATGTATGCCTTCAACTTGTATATGGTTGGTAAAATATTTGTTGCAACAACTGTTTCACCTTGTAAAGGTCAAAGCGATCGAAGTCATATTAATGGACTGGAGATTATGTTTTTAAAACATTGGTATATCCTCTGGTATACTGATCATAAAACAAATTGCTACAAACACTTTGACGTCAAAATATGCTAAATGTTTCAACGATATATGTGAATGTTACACCACATGTTGAAGTAACGTACCAAGGTCTATAAATACATTACATATACCTAAACGTATCAATAAGTGGTAAAAATCAATTGAAACAAATGTTTACTCTCTGTTAGAACACAATAAAATGTGCCTATGTTTTTAATGGTCCGTACTCGGACGGCCTCGAGACAACGGACTCTCACGAAAGAGTTATCAGATTTATTTAATTGCTGCAAATTTCAAATGTTAGACAAATGTTAGCCATCCGCAATGATATATTCCCCGATGCGCTAGCCTATGTCAACACATTTTCGAGCTAGAGATTATTTTGTTCAACACAATTCCTCATTTATCTTTAGTCGTAATACTTCGGTACCATTTTTTCGGGCCTATATTACGATATGATATTGCAAACATCTGCTTCAAACTACACGTTTACGTCATCCGAGCCCGTTAAGAAACAGTTCGCATCGACACAACATTGCTTCCAATCGAAAATGTGATCAAACCTACATTTATACCAGTCCAATGCGTCACGACAGACACTTCAATCGCAGCGAAGCTATGAAACCGTACCAGCTGACGCGTCACCGGGGAAGTCGAAGAAACAAATGTGCCCGATGTCTTATTACTAGAGACAAATGCGGAACTGTGTTGGAACAAAATAATCCATAGCTCGAAAACGTGTTGACATAACGCATCGTCGAATACACCATTGCGGAGGGCTAAAATTTTCCTAACTTCTGCAATAGGCGAACATGATATAAATCGATTAATTGTTACGTGAGAGTCCGTTGTCTGGAGGCCGTCCGAGTACGGCCCACAAAAACATATATATACGTATATTTAATGTATTTACAGGCCTTGGTATGTTACTTTAACATGTAGGTTATACATGTCAGTTTCATGCTAAAAGGACGATGTGTGTGTCACATATGTCCATATGAATCAAATTTCCAAATATGAAATAAATAATTGATACTATGTGGAAGTTATGGCATAATACAAAACTCTTACAAACTCCTACATACTTGTTGAAGTAAACATGGCTAACTGTTTCAGCGACCCTGTGAAGGTAAAACATGTCGCGGTCATGACAATGGTAGCGTGAGCGTTTCAAATATGTCTACATGTATCAAGTGATCGAATATTAAAGTAGTCCATCCATTGGTTATGACATAACAGAGACACTTTTTTACGCCATTCAGCGACATTATAAAGGTCAGACAGTTCAAGGTCATGTTAATTGTCGATTGAGGGTATAACATATTTCCACATACATGAAGTGTCAACACTTTTAAGTAATCCATTTAGTAATATTGAACACTAACGATATGTAAAAAAATCATCTGTATTTTTCGAGGTGCATATACACTGAAAGTCAATGATGTACGTATAGATGTATAATGGAAACTTCAACGTTATTTAATGTATATGTGGATATATGCCACTCGTTCAGCCGCACAACGATATTGTGCTCCTAATGTCGAGCAATATCGCACGCTACGGAACTCGTGAATATATCCACAAAAAAATAAAATAGCCTATACATTAATAATGCAGTAAGTTCCAATATCCTCATAAGCGAAGCACATTAAAGTAAACAAATGACTATTAACACTATATGAATAACATTATCTTGATAAATACCATGTGGTGGAAAATTTAATAAAAAAGTTAGTATTAAAATAATAACATATACATGTCCAGCTCGTCACATGCAATCAAATAACGTACACAACCGCCCGCGTTAATCTTGGCCAGATGTCAACGTTTTTGAACATATATTGACTATCTCAAATCTCAATCAAGCAGTTTGAATGACTGAGCCGGAGTTGTGACACAGCTCAGGCTCTGTCAATCAATCTGCCTGACTTCAAGTACAATATTCAAGAATTTTGAAATGAATAAATTGACACAACTTGGCCAGATTAGCACAGCCGGTAGTGTATTTGCGCAGACAAATGAAATCATCTATACATGTAGAGTCTCGCACGCCGTGCAGGTGCCAGCACAGTGTGATAAGTTCGGACCCGAAAACACGGGACAGTTAGGTGAGCAGTCCTGGATAAATGTCCGGTTTTCAGAACACCAAATGGCGGACGTACACACGAACGGATGTTGATAAAGCACGTCCATTTTCACCGTGCCCATTTTCATCGTGTCCCAAGCATCACATGCCGATTCTGAAATAGACCGGTATTTATTTTCTTTAGGCTATATTTAAGAGTAGTAATTGGCTCGAGGGCCTTCCAAACGCGGTATTTATCTGGTAACGAGTTTTATATTGGCCGAATACGTGCTGACTGACAACATAGTGCTGTACATGTATCAGACATGGACTTGATACAAACATCCGGGTTACAACTAATTGTTAACTGACGTTTCATTGGTCGAACGGCGTGACATAACGTTACCGAATCACGTCAGTGGAATGACGTCACGGAAACAAGTTTGCGTTCTTTTCAACGATGTGGTGGTTGGGTGGGTGAATGCGATGGGCAATTTAACGATCGGGATTCACAGGTTTGACCATCAGATACAGAGTGGCCTGCGGTTCTCTTACCAGGCGAATTGCAATTCCTGGAGAGCATGATTGCAATTCGCGTTCCCATTAATTGCAATTGGACCGCAATCGGACTGCAATCATGTGACTGCGGTCCAAAGAGTTGGTTGCGGAATTGCAATACTTATAGCACAGTTAGCGCTGCGCTCCGCTTTTAATTGCAATTGTTTCTGTAAACTGTGAAAGAATGACCGCTTTACGCTGCGCTCTGCGGTAAAACCAGCGGACCGCTCTGCTTAACCAATGCGGCAATACAATCGAAATAGTTGACAAACGTATCCGTGTTCCAAACCAAAATGTTATCCCATCTATCTAATTCAAAGTGACTAGCCTAGAAAGTCAGTGTTATTTGTGAACTGTTTTTTTGGTGCGCAAATATAAATCGGCGGGTTATTGCGAGACAAACAGTGAAACATTGACCTTGATAATTTCTTGGACAAAACAAAATGTCGTCACTCACTCACTGCCGTTCCGAATATCAAGAACAAATTAATAGACACCACCATGCTGACAATATATTTATTTTCATATAAAATCAAATGATAACGTGTGGTCTACGGTATAATAAAGCAAAACAAAGCATCAATTTTGCGTTTTGTTTACTTTTTCGTCGGTATCAAATTACGTTTTCCTATTATGTTGACATTATTTCGACGCGATCCTATAGTCGACATGACAATTTCAACACAACTTTTCATAATGTCTTTGAATTTCAAGCTGCAAGGAGACTGTGAATTGCATATTAACCATAATAACATGGTGAACATATTGATAATAATTTTAAAAGAAAAGCATATTTTAATTTTCGAAACCTGATAATAAAAAAAATATTAAAAATTTATTTTGGAATTAGATTTATATTACTGCAAACGTTCTGTTCTGGCTGTTTATTTCTATTGGCCCGAATCAAATTTTGTGAAGATAATATTTATTCCGGTGATAGCCATTTCTTTAAAATAAAACGGTTTACTTGTGTCACAGAGTGAGAAAGATAAATAACGGCCCGGAATCGAACCAGGGACCTCATGTTTACCGTACCATGCCCATGACTCTACCGAGCAAGCTAACAAGGCACAGACCATACACACTTCATCCCCATTGTCAGTTGCGTACTGTGACATTCTTCTCCGCCAAATTGAAATTCGTCCTCGAATTCTATGTTTAATTTATGTCTCCGAATTCCATATGTTTGGGTACAATTTGGGAGTATTTATCAGTCGCGGTCCTTTGTTGGGCAACAGAATACTCAATTATCGTCCGTACCCAGAGTTCCGGTGCTCCATAGGTTTTTCCTGCAGAGTACCGAATCGGATCTCATTCGCGCTTTAGCTGTTAATTGTGACATATTTTTCTGTACTTATTACACAGAAATGAATAAGTATAATACTGACATTTCTTTCAATTGAAAAATACAGAAAATATGTCGCAATTAACAGTTGAAGTGCAAATCAGATGTGATTTGGTACTTTGCAGGGGAAACCTACGGAGAGCACCATAATAAACTCTCGGTACGGACGATGCGGGAGTATTCTGCAGAGTTACTTCCCGCAACTACGTTGGGCGCTAAATGTCACAGGGTGAGAAAGATGTGCACCAGCCCGGAATCGAACCGGGGGTCTCTGGTTTACCACACCATCGCTCTACCTGCTGAGCAAACCGGGCACAAATACACACTTCTTCACCATAGTGATCACTTCATTCAACCAAAAATTCACAAGCTAGAAGTTATGCCAAATTATTACAGTCAACGTCACAGATTATGCTCTTGGCGACATTAGCGGACACAAATTTGTCCATCAATTTGATCAAATAAACAACGGAATCTGACAGATAACACTACGACTGCGCATGGAAACATCATTATTCCGGTACTTGGAATCAAAATGGTGGATATTAAGATCAATATGTGAGGCGCTGATGGAACCTTTAACATTTTTTATCACGATAGCAGATACAGGGATCGTTGGACGCATTTATTTAGAGAAACAAGAGATTACAATGGATTGGATAATATACTAAGTGACATTTTGTTCTAACGTACACCAACATAGAGGATTAAATTTGCGACAATGTTGGATTCTGTATTTTGTGGACAGGTGACAGAAATCGGAGCTGGATAAGAACCGACAGACGTGATTCTGAATATGCGTGCTTGGTCTGTGGTTTTTCTTTCAGATCATGTCATGCATGTTTTAATTTCACGTCATGTCAAAGCAGCACTATTGAATATAATGAATAACTTTAATATTCTACACCAGAATTAAAGTTCATTCATCGTCTGATGTGTAACTGATGAATTAAGGTAAGTTACTTGTATATGACAACTTTTGCCTCACCACGATAGTGGAGGGGGCATTTAGTGTTACCCTTGACCTTGTCCGTTCTTCCGTCCGTCACCAACCTAGTAACTGGAAAAACTTTTAAACCGTAATAGCTACATACCTGAAACTTGGTACATGTATGTTTGATTCGACCCCATGGTCATGGATTATCTCTCCCTTTTCAAGTTAGAATTTTCCAATTTTGTCTTGTAGCTCGTAAAACTTTTAAACCCTAATAGCTACACACCTGAAACTTGGTATGTCCTTATGATGAGTAGATTTGCAAAGTTTATTTTCATTCGATCCCCGAGTCATGGATTATCTCCCTCTTTTTGAATTAGAATTTGAAAATTTTGCCTTGTAACTCGTAAAACTTTTGTAATGGCTACAGCACTGAAATCTGATATGTAGCTTCCGTATGATGAGTAGATGCGGAAAGTTTATTTCAATTTTTGATTCGAACCCCGTGTCATGGATTATCTCTCCCTTTTGGACACTGGAATTTTGCCTTGTTTACTATCAAAGCGGTATGTGGGGTATCCGTGTTATATGAACACATTTTCTAGTTTAGTTATCTCCCTTTGTTTTTTCGCGCACTGATTTGTCCGGAGCATAACGCGAACACCCTTTGCAATATTTTTTATGAAACTTAACACATGCATAGGTCTCACTGGACAGGGCGGAGCTAGCGTTAAAGGTACATGCCCACTCAGTAGGCACAACATGTTCTTTATGTCAGAGACATCATCGGAGACATTTTCTGGCCAGATAAACAATACTTTACCATTACCCACGTATTGTTTGGCATTATTATACATTTTATATCAGAAGAAACTTTCCACATTGATATTAGGGACGATAACCGTGTTTCCTTAAAATGTTAACGGACATTACTATTTATTCTCTGTATTTACTTTTTGATGTGCAATGATCATACTTTATAATCTGTCAATTTTGTTTTCAGTTGATGCATTTAATTTAATAGTATAAATAATTATAAAATATCATGCCCCATTTGCACATGAAAATACCGATACCACCGCGCGTCACTATCAGTAAAATAAATATTACCAAATGATTATATCTGTATAGCGGGCACTCGTAATGTTTATAACTAGTGGAATAGTGACAATTATACACTTATTTAATTCCCATAAAGAGCATTTTTAGCCTACTGAGTGGGCTTGCACCTTTAAAAAGGGTTGGACATCCGACAATTGTTGTCGCGACCGCCTGCGGACAGTGCGATATAGTCTGCACATTGACGTCCATCTGTATTGTTTTTTGCCGAGCCTGCTTGCGGAAAGCGAGACTTAGTGATCACAATGACGTCCGTGCGTCAGTCCGTCCGAAATCGGTGTATGTTTATAAATACCATATCCTAAGTCACATTGACTTGAAACATCAAATGCTTATTAGTCATCATCCATATATTCATTCTGTGTCCCACTCATGCGGCCCCTGTGCCCCAAGGTCAAGGTCAAATGACTTTGAATTGTTTGTTAAAGTTTTTGCATACCTTATATCTCCACAACACTTACCCAGATTTGCATCAAACTTCAGATAATTCTTTATTATCATCCATATTTTCATATTATAGCCCACGCATGCGACCCACATGCCCAAGATCAAGGTCAAATGACTTTCAAATTTACGTTAAAGCTTTTACATACGTTAATTCAAACTTCAAATAAATATACTCGGACACCATCAAATGCCTCGGTGGGCTCAACATGCGGGCCATGGCCATCTGGTTTTTATTTACCGTAGGTTAAAGTTTTTAAGAACACTATATCTCAGAAACAGCTTCGCCAATTCACTCGAAGCTTCACATGTGTGGTTATCATCATCCATATTTTCATTCTATGCTGTGCCCAATATCAAGGTAAAATTACTTTGAAATTTACCTCAAAGTTTTTGACATGCCTGCATGTGGACAGTGCGATATAGTTGTCACATTGGCCTACATACGTACGTACATCCATATGTACGTCACTTCGTGCGTCCGGTTAAATTTTTTTGATTTAAGGTTAAAGTTTTTAAAGGTACATGCCCACTCAGTAGGCACAAACTGTTCTTTATAGCAATTAAATAAGTGTATAATTGTGTCACTATTCCACCAGTTCTAAAAATTATGTGTGCCCGCTATCCATATATAATCATTTAGTAATATTTATTTTACTGATAATGACTAGCAGTGGTATCAAGCTATTTTCATATTCAAATGAGGCATGATATTTTTATGCCACCGGGTTTCGAAGAAACGGGTGGCATATAGTGTTTGGACCGTCCTTCCATCCGTCCGTCTGTCCGTCCGTCACACTTTTCAGTTAACCACTTTGTCACAGTTTCTCAAATATGCTGCAGGTGGTATCCGCGTTCGACAGACGCATTTCTTGTTTGTAATACTTTATGCTAATTAAAGGTACATACCCACTCAGTAGGCACAACAATTAAAGTTATGTGTATTCTCAGTTATTTGTATGAATTAAATAAGTGTATCATTATGTCACTATTCCACCAGTTCTAAACATTACGAGTGCCCGTTATATGGATATAATCATTTAGTAATGTTTATTTCACTGATAGTGACACGCGGTGATATCAGGCTATTTTCATAGGCAAATGGGGCATGATATTTTTTAATTACTAATTAAATGTGCTTCCCTGAAAAAATAATGTTTTCGACAGATTATAAAGTATGATCATTGCACATCAAAAAATAAATAGTAATGTAATGTAATGTAATTTTAAGGAAACACGGTTATCGCCCCTGATAGCAGTGTGGAAATTTACGTCGGATATAAAATGTATAATAATGCCAATAAATATGTGTGTTAATGATAAATTAATGTTTATTTTGCCCGAAAATGTCTCAGATGATGTCTCTGATATAAAGAACATTTTGTGCCTACTGAGTGGGCATGTACCTTTAAGAACACTATATCTCTGAAACCGCTTCACCATTTCACTCTAAACTTCACATACGGTGTATTTGTCACCCACATTTTCATTATTATTCATATGTGCCCAATGTCACAGTCAAATTACTTTGAAATTTCCCTTAAAGTTTTTGTTGGGCCCGTTTCTATGTCGACGTGCTAAAGCTTTGTTGCAATAAAAAAAATTGTTTGTACTATCAAATTCCTCGGCGGGCACGACATGCAGGCCATGGCATCTACATGTAGTTATTATGGCATGCGATTTGATCAGTCGGCCATCGCACCATGACTAGTTTAACACTTGATCAGTCGGCCATCGCACCAGGACTAGTTTAGCACTTGATCAGTAGGCCATCACACCAGGACTAGTTTAGAACTTGATCAGTCGGCCATCACACCAGGACTAGTTTAGCACTTGATCAGTCGGACATCGCTCCAGGACTAGTTTAGAACTTGATCAGTCGGCCATCGCACCAGGACTAGTTTAAAACTTGATCAGTTTCCCATCTCACCAGGACTAGTATAGCACTTGATCAGTCGGCCATCGCACCAGGACTAATTTAGAACTTGTTCAGTCGGCCATCGCACCAGGACTGGTATAGCACTTGATCAGTCGGCTATCGCACCGGGACTAGTTTAGCCCTTGACCAGTCGGCCATCGCACCGGGACAAGTATAGCACTCGATCAGTCGGCCATCGCACTAGGACTAGTTTAGAACTTGATCAGTCGGCCATCGCACCAGGACTAGTTTAGAACTTGATCAGTCGGCCATTGCTCCAGGACTAGTTTAGAACTTGATCAGTCGGCCATCGCACCAGCCATCAGGACTAGTTTAGCACTTGATCAGTCGGCAATCTCACCATGACTAGTATAGAACTAGATCAGTCGGCCATCGCTCCAGGACTAGTTTAGCCCTTGGTCAGTCGGCCATCACACCAGGACTAGTTTAGCCCTTGATCAGTCGGCCATCGCACCAGGACTAGTGTAGCCCTTGATCAGTCGGCCATCGCACCAGGACTAGTATAGAATTTGATCAGTCGGCCATCGCACCAGGACTAGTTTAGCCCTTGATCTGTCGGTCATCGCACCAGAACTAGTAGAGCACTTGATCAGTCTGCCATCGCACCATAAGTAGTATAGCGCTTGATTAGTCGCCCATTGCACCATGCCCAGTATAGCACTTGATCAGTTGGCCATCTCACCATGCCCAGTATAGCATGTGATCAGTCGGCCATGGTGAGTATAGCACTTGATCAGTCGGCCATCGCACCAGGACTAGTAGAGCACTTGATCAGTCTGCCATCGCACCATAACTAGTATAGCGCTTGATCAGTCGCCCATTGCACCATGCCCAGCATAGCACTTGACGAATTGGCCATCTCACCATGCCCAGTATAGCACGTGATCAGTCGGCCATGCCGAGTATAGCACTTGATCAGTCGGCCATCACACCAGGACTAGTTTAGAACTTGATCAGTCGACCATCGCACCAGGAATAGTTTAGCCCTTGATCAGTCAGCCATCGCACCGAGACTAGTTTAGCCCTTGATCAGTCGGCCATCGCTCTAGGACTAGTTTAGCCCTTGGTCAGTCGGCCATCACACCAGGACTAGTTTAGCCCTTGATCAGTCGGCCATCGCACCAGGACTAGTGTAGCCCTTGATCAGTCGGCCATCGCACCAGGACTAGTATATAACTTGATCAGTCGGCCATCGCACCAGGACTAGTTTAGCCCTTGATCAGTCGGTCATCGCACCAGGACTAGTGGAGCACTTGATCAGTCTGCCATCGCACCATAAGTAGTATAGCGCTTGATTAGTCGCCCATTGCACCATGCCCAGTATAGCACTTGATCAGTTCGCCATCTCACCATGCCCAGTATAGCATACAATCAGTCGGCCATGCCGAATATAGCGCTTGATCAGTCGGCCATCGCACCAGGACCAGGAATAGTTTAGCCCTTGATCAGTCAGCCATCGCATCGAGACTAGTTTTGCCCTTGATCAGTCGGCCATCGCACCAGGACTAGTATAGCACTCGATCAGTCGGCCATCGCACCATGACTAGTTTAGAACTTGAGACGAATTGCAATTCAACGACCGCTGGATTGCACTTCTTGGTAAGTGAATCGCAGGCGGGAGTGTAGTATAGCGCTTAATTAGTCGCCCATTGCACCATGCCCAGTACGTAAAGCACTTGATTAGTTAGCCATCTCACCATGCCCAGTATAGCACGTGATCATTCGGCCATGCCGAGCATAGCACTTGATCAGTCGGCCATCGCACCAGGACTAGTAGAGCATTTGATCAGTCTGCCATCGCACCATAACTAGTATAGCGCATTGCACCATGCCCAGTATAGCACTTGATCAGTTGGCCATCTCACCATGCCCAGTATAGCACGTGATCAGTCGGCCATGCTGAGTATAGCACTAGATCATTCGGCCATCACACCAGGACTACGTTAGCACTTGATCAGTAGGCCATCGCACCAGGACTAGTATAGCACTCAATCAGTCGGCCATCACACCAGGACTAGTTTAGAACTTGATCAGTCGGCCATCACACCAATACCACTTTAGCACTTGATCAGTCGGCCATCGCACCAGGTCTAGTATAGCACTCGATCAGTGGGTCATCGCACCAGGACCAGTTTATAACTTGATCAGTCGGCCATCGCACCAGGACTCGTTTATAACTTGATCAGTCGACCATCGCACCAGTAATAGTTTAGCCCTTGATCAGTCGGCCATCGCACTGAGACTAGTTTAGCCCTTGATTAGTCGGCCATCGCACCAGGACTAGTATAACACTCGATCAGTCGGCCATCGCACCAGGACTAGTTTAGAACTTGATCAGTCGGCCATCGCACCACGACTAGTTTAGAACTTGATCAGTCGGCCATCACACCAATACCACTTTAGCACTCGATCAGTCGGCCATCGCACCAGGACCAGTTTATAACTTGATCACTCGGCCATCGCACCAGGACTCGTTTATAACTTGATCAGTCGACCATCGCACCAGGAATAGTTCAGCCCTTGATCAGTCGGCCATCGCACTGAGACTAGTTTAGCCCTTGATTAGTCGGCCATCGCACCAGGACTAGTATAACACTCGATCAGTCGGCCATCGCACCAGGACTAGTTTAGAACTTGATCAGTCGGCCATCGCACCACGACTAGTTTAGAACTTGATCAGTCGGCCATCGCACCAAGACTAGTTTAGCCCATGATCAGTCGGCCATCGCACCAGGACTAGTTTAGAACTTGATCAGTCGGCCATCGCACAAGACTGTTTTAAACTTGCTCAGTCGGCCTCGACCAGGACAGTTTAGATTGTCAGTCGGCCATCGCACCAAGATAGTTTAGAACTTGTCAGTCGGCCATCCCCAACTAGTTTAGACCCTTGACATCGGCCATCGCACCTGGATGTATAGCACTCGTCGTCGGCCATCGCACCAGGACTAGTTTAGAACTTGATCAGTCGGCCATCGCACCAATGACTAGTGCCCTTGCTCAGTCGGCATCGCACCAGGACTGTTTAGAACTTGATCAGTCGGCCATCGCACCACGACTAGTTTAGAACTTGATCAGTCGGCCATCGCACCAAGACTAGTTTAGCCAGCCCTTGCTCAGTCGGCCATCGCACCTGGACTAGTATAGCACTCGATCAGTCGGCCATCCCACCATTACTAGTTTAGAACTTGATCAGTCGGCCATCGCACCAAGACTAGTATAGCACTTGATCAGTCGGTCATCGCACCAGGACTAGTTTAGCACTTGATCAGTCGGCCACGTCATCATGCGTTAGAGACAGAAGTGGTGGTCCAAGGGGGGGGGGGTGTTGTGTAGTCATAGACAAAAACTGGTTGTGGTGGTGATACACATTGTTCCCACTGTGGGATATAGACCGGAACTTTTATGACGCCAACTGTAGATGGCTGGTGTGCGTGGGGATCATTGTTTTGTGTCCTCGGCGGTGGTGCGGAGTACAGTGATGAATTACTGTATATTGAAGACACATATATATGTACTGTGATACAGTACTTCACAATCCTCAGTTTTAAATATTGTTTCTGTATCGTAAAACTGAAAATGTATTCATTTTGAAAAACTTAAAATTGTGGTAGATGTTCGAAATGAAAACCGGATGTTTCCATTCGAAATGAACCGGTGCATCGGTATATTTTAACCACACGATGACCCACTTTATATTCATACCATATCCGTACGGATATATCGTATATACGAACGGATATCGTATGTTTGTATAATATTCGTATAGTACGTTTGTATAATCACTGATAATGTAAACAAACTGTACTATACGATGATACGGTAAGTTTTTACCGCAAATAGCGAAAGAATGACCGCACAAACGGTATCGCGAAAGAATAACCACACAAACTGGACCGCGAAAGAATAACCGCACAAACGGTATCGCGAAAGAATGACCGCAAAAACGGGACCGCGTTTGGACCGCAATTAGATTGCAATTCCAGAGGGGAAGAATTGCAATTCAAGGACCGCTGGATTGCAATTCTTGGTAAGCGAATCGCAGGCGGGAGTGTATGTCTTTGGCTTTGTTGTATTTGAGAGTTGCATCTGGTTACACACCTTGTAAGAGTAATCCCACCTGTATTACATTTAGGGCTAGGGGCCAAGTGACTTTGGTGTGGTATGGACCTGGCAGGTTATTTTAATTTCATGGCTGAATATATTTTTATTTCGATGTAAGTATTCCGTTCTGATTTTGGGATTTTTACCCCTATGCAGTAGGTTAAATGCGGGATCGAACCCGTCATCCCGGCCTTAAATGACATTCTTTGTTAATATGCCGTTAAACAACAGTACATCAAATCAAATCTCTTCAACGATAGCCATGCCCATTATCGCTCATTCTATAGCATGTAACGTTACCTGATAAATAGAATACATTGCTAGCATTATTATTGTGGGGGATACGAACGAACAGTGACCATACCTGAGACAAGCTGAACTTCTAACGACTCTGACGTATTACCCACGACCATATTCTGCTGTGTCTTGACTGCACACCGTAAATGCGTGCCATTGTAGGACTGTGGGAACTTGACTGAATACCAGAATGCCGTGCGATCTATGCTGCACGACGTCACGCCAGCATTGTCAGCATTGTCGAGAGTTCCGAGCGTTAGACTCTGCCAGGGTCCGAAAAAGTCCGTTTCTAACTCCAGAGTGTTACCCTGCGGATATCCCAGATCAGATTGACATCTCAGTTTTTCTTTTTCAATGCAGCCCGTACATCCGGATCCGGTTGCCCGACCTACGATCATCGTTAGTGGTAAGGTCAGTACTGGTGTAGTCGGGTTACCTGTCGATATAAATACCATTTGTTTCCTCAGGTGAGCTGATAATACATGTGTGTACCGTGAAAGAATGATCGCGTGATCGGGTTCTTACGCTAAAGAAACGAAAGAGCGCCATGGGCGTCATCAGCATTTTTGAAAATGGGGGTTCGAGTTTCAGTTGTGAAACAACCGACATCTGTAAGGGGTTGAGGGTTTGCCACTGGACCCCTACATATTTCTGTTGCTTCACAGTGCCGGAGAAATTTCTAGAAGCCAAATGCTACATTCGAGTATGTAAATAGCTCATGGGAAAATTGTTTCGGGTCTATTTAAGAAGCGTATTCTGAAAATTAGATTAGCATATTGTAATACGTTTGGCGCCGCTTGACTGTTAGTAGGGAATGTGAATACTATAATGTATTATCATACTATAATACTATTAATTAACTTCTCGGTTATTCCAACATTTGACTTTTTAACTAGTAAGTTTATACATACGTATGTGCCGAACTCATGGGACCACCAAATTCAGCTCATGAAGACGCGTTTGCTGCGCCATATTTCATAATAATCCGTTACCTATTAAGGAAAATATAAAATAATACTTACTTTGAAATGGGCGCGCTTTCAACTATTTCAGTCATTGTTGTTGTTGTTGTAACCATGTGAACAGGCACCTTGTTACACAAATACCTGTACAACTGATACAGTCAATTGCATAACCTGGTAGAGCGGCAGTAGTTCACACAACTCTCATGTTTCCCATACTTATATGAAACATGATGTTAATAATGTCTCCAAATCACGAGGCAGTCGCCTTCACAACAACCCACCTCCAAATTCATTCACATAACTCTCGGTCATGTAGTTTACTCTTGAATCGGTTATTTTCTAAAACATCATGTGTGCAACGTAAGCAATTTATTTTTCATTCACTAGTTTTGCATGTACTATATAACCCAACCGTATATCCCAAGTATACCTCGACCGAACTCAATAGTTTTACTATGCAAATAACCTAACCGTATACCCCATGTATACCTCGTCCTCTCTCAATACTTCTACTATACATACATGTACAACCTAACCGTATAACCCATATATACATGTACCCCGTCCTCGCTCAATAGTTTTACTATACATACTACCTAACCGTATAACCCATGTATACACCGTCCTCACTCAATAGTTTTACTATACATACTACCTAACCGTATAACCCATGTATACACCGTCCTCACTCAATAGTTTTACTACACATACAACCTAACCGTATACCCCATGTATACCCCGTCCTCACTCAACAGTTTTATTATACATTTCACCTAACCGTATACCCCATGTATACCTCGTCCTCACTCAATATTTTTACTATGCATTTCACCTAACGGTATACCACACGTACACACCGTCCTCACTCAATAGTTGTACTATGCATTTCACCTAACCGTATACCCCACGTATACACCGTCCTCACTTAATAGTTTTACAATATAGTTCACGTAACCGTATACCCCATGTATACCCCGTCCTCACTCAACAGTCTTACTATACATTTCACCTAACCGTATATTCCATGTATACCCCGTCCTCACTCTATAGTATTACTATGCATTTCACCTAACCGTATACCCCACGTATACACCGTCCTCATTCAATAGCTTTACTATACATATAACCTAACCGTATAGCCCATGTATACCCCGTCCTCACTCAATAGTTTTACTATACATTTAACCTGACCGTATAGCCCATGTATACACCGTCCTCACTCAATAACTTTACCATAAATTTCACCTAACCGTATACCCCATGTATACCTCGTCCTCACTCAATAGTTTTACTATACATTTCACCTAACGGTATACCCCACGTACACACCGTCCTCACTCAATAGTTTTACTATGCATTTCATCTAACCTTATACCACACGCATACACCATCCTCACTCAATAGTTTTACAATATATTTCACGTAACCGTATACCCCATGTATACACCGTCCTCACTCAATAGTTTTACTATTCATTTCACCTATCCATAGACCCCACGTATACACCGTGCTCACTCAATAGTTGTACTATGCATTTCACCTAACGGTATACCCCACGTACACACCGTCCTCACTCAATAGATTTACTATGCATTTCACCTAACCGTATACCCCACGTATACACCGTCCTCACTCAATAGTTTTAATATGCATTTCACCTAACGGTATACCCCACGTACACACCGTCGTCACTCAATAGTTTTACTATGAATTTGACCTAACCGTATACCCCATGTATACCTCGTCCTCACTCAATAGCTTTACCATAGATTTTACCTAACCGTATACCCCATGTATACCCCGTCCTCACTATATAGTTTTACTATGCATTTCACCTATCAGTAGATCCCACGTATACACCGTCTTCACTCAATAGTTGTACTACACATTTCACCTAACGGTATACCCCACGTACACACCGTCCTCACTCTATAGTTTTACTATGCATTTCACCTAACCGTATACCCCACGTATACACCGTCCTCACTCAATAGTTTTACAATAAATTTCACGTAATCGTACACCTGATATATACCCCGTCCTCACAAAATAGTTTTACTATACATTTCACCTATCCGTAGACCCCACGTATACACCGTCCTCACTCAATAGTTTTACTATGCATTTCACCTAACGGTATACCCCATGTATACCTCGTCCTCATCCAATAGCTTTACCATAGATTTCACCTAACCTTATACCCCATGTATACACCGTCTTCACTCAATAGTTTTACTATACATTTCACCTAACGGTATACCCCACGTACACACCGTCCTCACTCTATAGGTTTACTATGCATTTCACCTAACCGTATACCCCACGTATACACCGTCCGCACTCAATAGTTTTACAATAAATTTCACGTAACCGTACACCCCATATATACCCAGTCATCGCTCAATAGTTTTACTATACATTTCACCTATCCGTAGACCCCACCGTATACACCGTCTTCACTCAATAGTTTTACTACACATTTCACCTAACGGTATACCCCACGTACACACCGTCCTCACTCCATAGTTTTACTATGCATTTCACCTAACCGTATACCCCACGTATACACCGTCCTCACTCAATATTTTTACAATAAATTTCACGTAACCGTACACCTGATGTATACCCCGTCCTCACTAAATAGTTTTACTATACATTTCACCTATCCGTACACCCCACGTATACACCGTCCTCACTCAATAGTTTTACTATGCATTTCACCTAACGGTATACCCCACGTACACACCGTCCGCACTCAATAGTTTTACTATTCATTTCACCTAACCGTATACCCTATGTATACATCGTCCTCATTCAATAGCTTTACCATAGAGTTGACCTAACCTTATACCCCATGTATACACCGTCTTCACTCAATAGTTTTACTATACATTTCACCTAACCGTATGCCCCACGTACACACCATCCTCACTCAATAGTTTTACTATGCATTTCACCTAACCGTATACCACACGTATACACCGTCCTCACTCAATAGTTTTACAATAAATTTCACGTAACCGTACACCCCATGTATACCCCGTCCTCGCTCAATAGTTTTACTATACATTTCACCTATCCGTAGACCCCACGTACACACCGTCCTCACTCAATAGTTTTGCTATACATTTCAACTAACGGTATACCCCACGCACACACCGTCCTCACTCAATAGTTTTACGATGCATTTCACCTAACCGTATACCCGACTTATACACCGTCCACACTCAATAGTTTTACAATATATTTCACGTAACCGTATACCCCATGTATACCCCGTCCTCAGTGAATAGTTTTACTATACATTTCACCTAACGGTATACCCGACGTACACACCGTCCTCACTCAATAGTTTTACTATGCATTTCACCTAACCGTATACCCCACGTATACACCGTCCTCACTGAATAGTTTTACAATATATTTCACCTAACCGTATACCCCATGTATACCCCGTCCGCACTGAATAGTTTTACTATACATTTCACCTATTCGTAGACCCCACGTATACACCGTCCTCACTCAATAGTTTTACTATGCATTTCATCTAACCGTATACCCCACGTATACCCCGTCCTATCTCAATATATTTATGATAGATTTCACCTAACCGTATGCCCCATGTATACCTCGTCCTCACTCAATAGTTTTAGAATAGATTTCACGTAACCGTATACCCCATGTATACCGAGTCCTCACTCGATAGTTTAATATACATTTCACTTAACCGTATTACCCATCTATGCAATGTCATCACTCTATAGTTTTACTATACAGTTCACCAAACAGTATACCCCATGTATACACCGTCCTCGCTCAATAGTTTTAATATACATTTCACCTAACCGTATAACCCATTTATACCTCGTTCTCATTCAATTCACTACTGCCTTATCTAATCTTGTCAATAGTTGGACAATTTCCTTTTAAGTTATCAAACAATACTTTATAATGTGCTTGCTATCAATGAACTTGATTGGCTGAGCTCAGGCACAGACCATTACATTGCTTGAGTGCAAGTTGCATGGTCGAACGTTATTATTACATATCCATCGGAAATAGCATGCCCTTTGAGCATATATGCAGTACATTTGGTACATTAGTAATCTGCTACATTCAAACAGCTGATGTACACATACATATACCGCAGTACATAATTGCAGTTCGACCATTGTGAACTGGTATGGTGACGTAATGGCGCGTTCCAGTAACGTCATGAGACACATGCATTACGTGAGTGTTGGCTTGGCCCTGGAATGAGCATTGTCTACAGCCATGGTCAAACAGCACGCGCTGTGCATGTACGTTTGAACACGGTTGTGAGCTATGTCAAACAACGGCAGTCATGTAACAATATACAGTCAAACCTGTGAATAAAGGCCAGCCATAGGAAGTAAACAATATGGCCTTTGTTCACAGGTGTTCTTTATTCGCAGGGTCATTTATATAGTAATTGTGTCATTGGGACAACAGAAGTGTGGCCTTTTCAGCCAGATGATTGCTATTCGGGGGTGATCTTTAGCACAGGTTTGACTGTACATTTCACCTAACCGTATGCCCCATCTATAGCCCGTTCTCATTCAATTCACTACTGCCTTCTCTAATCTTGCTAATATTTATCAATTTGCTTATTTCATAATACTTGGATAATTTGCTTGATATCAAATTGGCTGAGCTCAGACACAGACCATTACATTGCTTGATTGCGAGTTGGCATTGCCAATAGATGTTCAGAAACGTCGATGATCTTGGCAATATTAACGCAGGCGGTTGTGTAACATTAGTATGTAATCTAACAGTATACCCAATGCATACCCATTTTTATCCCGTCAACAAAGTGCGTATGTGTCGTGAAACACGGTGCCGTGATATGACCTAATCACTGCGTATGAATATGTGCGATTGTCATAATATTCGATTCTCCGATTTTGAGGATGCGTCTGGGTTTGTTTTTTTTTGCATTTTAAAGCTATTTGTATGTGTTGACGGGATACATAGAATAGTAGGTTAGTGCCGTGAATATGGGAAACATTTTCCCATTCACGGCACTAACCTACTATTCTCTATATCTGCTACTTTCAACTGTCATATTTTAAATATTAGTGTGTTCTAACCCTAAGGAACACGTACTGAACACAACCAGATGTGTCGTAGCCTGGTCCCCTCCGCTTGTTTCCTCACATACAATAATTCCTGTCTGGTCACACCCAACTTGGAAGAGGTACGTTAGCTGGCTCCCTATCACTGTCGTCAGATTGACGGTACCAGTAAGGGTCATAAGTTCGAGTCGGAGTCCATTAGCGGAAGGTTTCTTGCACGTTATTGTAAAAGAAGTCCCTATTTCTTGGCGGGGGTTTTCTGGGCTTAAAAGCATAGCTGTAAATAAAGTGGGAATATGATTATACATCAGCTCGATACAAATCGCGTGATAACATGAGTCGCGTACGAAATGTACCTTATGGCGAAAATGACGTCATCGAGTAAATGACGTCGCAAATATCACGTCCATTTACACGTTTGACATGGCTGACGTCGTTTTTGGCAGCTGATAATGACAAACGATATAAATCTAGTATAGCAGGGCTCCAGATAAGGAATTAGTACATGTAATTGAGAAATGTCACTCTATCATTTATGACGATTGAGTATTTAAACAATTTAATTGAATAAAATAAAATCACACTACTGTATACACATCAGCAGACCGCAAATATTGTATAGTTTGCATCTAAATTAAAACATGTCTTGGAATTTCATATAATTGTCTCATTGGAGACAATTCTAATGAAATGCCAAGATGTGTTTTCATAGAAAATAATACAAATATGTTATATTTGTGGTCTGTTTATTGTTTTCTGCAGCATGATAAACGTACCATACAATTTGTACTGCTTTTTGATTCTCGCTACTTCTGATATAAATTAGGTTTTTGGCAATTCTAATTGGGTATTTAAACAAGTATGTAGCTCATCTGGAGCTCTGATTATAGTATGCTAGTCGGTGACCATTAGCCAAACAAACTAATGTTATGTAGACCATTGACTATTTTACCATTGTATGCCAACATTGTTACATGTTTTAAAATAAATGATCAGAAACGAGTGATTTCATTAGCATGTGAGCAGGTTGTGTCCGCTGTTCGCTTCGTGTATGGACCGATATATATATTGTATTATTATAGACAAGACATTGTACATATGTACAGTAGATTCATTGTGTGTGATAGTATGTGAATAAAATATTACTAGTGTGAAAATTCAAAAGAGTGCCTGTAGTCGTATATTATAGGATGATGTCTTCAGCCAGAATAGTTGGAATTCACACCCCAATAATTGTTCAAATACAATATCGGATGCACATCGTAAATCGCCAAACTAATTTGTCTATATTACTTTACATTTTGTATATTTGTGAAGCGCTTAAACGTTGCGAATGATGTACGTATATAATAAAATAATTGATGCACATACAAATCAAACAACGTATAAATGTACCGTAATATGGATCGCTGTATGTTTGCTTTTAGAAGGCGTGGATATTGTTCTTCCAGCCAAGCAGCTTGAGTTTCTGTGCTACAGCTCAGGCTCAGACAATCAAGTTGCTTGATTACGAGTTGGGAGTGCCAATATACGTGTGTTGAACCTTACATGTCACAGAAACGAATATATCACACGTGTGAAGTATTCGTGCGGAATATTTTTCACTTTTTGGTATAAACGAATATGTCACACAATCGCAAATTTCAAACTTGACCGAATATGGTCATATCATTATCAAATGACGATAACTTTGGAGCATTTAATGTCCAAATCTGATCATTACGTAATCCAAGATGACCGCTGAAAGGTCAAAAGGTCTTTATTTTATTAGAGATTTCAAACGTCTTATTTTCATGAACCGCCGGGCTGATATTGGACAAACTTCACAGTTATGGTCTGTGGGTGAAGAGTTTTTAAATTTGTTAAAATACACCCTGATGCACAATACACCCTGATGTGAGCGACCTCATCAGAATTTACATATTATATACATAGAGCAATAAGTGAAACAAAATAGGAGCGAGATGGCCGGGACCTGCATGTTATGCCCGCTGAGGCGCACGGACGTACGGCCGCCAACGTGCAGACTGTATGGCGCTGTCGGCAAGCCGGCGCGACAAAGAATCGCACACTTCGAATTAATGGTGACGACAAAATAATTACGATACGATATTAATTTGAACACTATAGTTCCTTCATTGTTGGTGTGAGTGTGTCACACATGTTCAGGAGAATGAATTGTCCAAATATTAAAGCAATTCTTCAAGTTGTATTGAAGATATGACATGACGTAAACAAATGGCTAAGTATTTCATCTGAATTTCAAAGGTCACAAAAGTCCACGTCGTGTTACTGGTGGCGCGAGTGTGTCAAAGATGTCCATGTAAAGCAAGTGTCGATGTATTAAATAAATCCTTCAAGTAATATTGAAGAAATAGCATGATGGAGAAACTGGGACATTGTTTTCGACGCAAATTTACAAGGACGGACGGACGGACGTACCGACGGAACCTCGGGAGCAAAGTAATATGCCACCCTTGCTATCGCATAGGGGGCATCATAACGTTTAACACATTTTTATGTCAAATGTAATAATATTCCTTTAACCCATTCAACACCACATACGTATATACTGGAGTTTGCAAACAGTGTAGATCCAGATGAGCCGGCTCGTAACGAGCCGTCTCATCAGGATCTGCACTGTTTGTGACAAAATTTCTAATTTTACCGCCAATAACTGACAACAAAATGTAAAATGTTTTCAATTTATAATGAACATCTCCTGGTCAATGGAATAGTCTGGAATATTCCATCTCAGTTACTTGGTGTTGAAAAGGTTATAATGAATACAAGTGCAGGAGGCAACTACTAAACTAAGCAGAGCAATATTCGCCCGATGGTAGCTTTGAATGACACATTGACATTTAACATATTCGTTTAACAAGAGTTGTTTGTCAAGCATATAAGCCCCCCACCCCCTTCTCAAAAAGACACGCAGTGGTGCCACACTGTGCATAGTGACCTCAAAATCAAACGTTTGAGCATCATAGCAACAACTGTTCTTGAGTTCTTGAGCCGAACTCGTTTTATTGTCCAAGGTCTCCACGCAACCTTGACATTTTACCTACTGACCCTCAAATCAATAGGGGTCATCTGCTGGTCATGACTAACTTGAAAACCAATTATGGGCATCCTAGGTCATGGCGTTCTCGAGTTACAGAGCGGCAACTGTTTTATTGTCTAAAGTCACCGCCATTTTTACCTTTGACACACTGTAGTCAATTCAAATTGGTCATGCACTGGCCATTACTGACCTGCATACCAAGTTTGAGGATCCTATGTCAAGATTATTTTGAGCTCAAACCAAATCGCTAACAGACGGACAGACGATAAGCGCCATAACATGATACACACCTAGTGCTGTCTGTAATCAGCTGGAATAGCTCAGTGGGTAGATTATCGGACTCCAGATCGGGAGGCCCCGACTTAGAAGACACATTCGTGATAGCCTACTCCTATCGGACGGGAACTTAAATAGTCGGTATCGACATGCAAGGTCATCGAGCCAGTGCCGTCGTTAAATCAACGCATTTACATTTACCTTGTCTGCATGCGTAGCATGACTTTCAAATAACGCCGCGAATATGCCTGCTCTATTCTGTTTTATTTTATCGCACTGTTATCACCCATTAAAATGTTCATGTGACATATTCGTCTGGACAACATTTTATTAATTTTTGTTCGAGTTTTTGTAACATGTGACACATTCCTTTTTGTTGCAAGGGATAGTGATACCAAACGTAAACGTCACACATTTGTGTGATGTATTCGTACGTATTCTTCACCATGTGTGATGCATTCGCAAGAATATATCACACGTGTGATATATTCGTTTCTGTGACATGTAAGGTTCAACATACGTGCATACATGTACACGTTGATTATCGTGTCATGATTAACTCAGGCGGTTGCGTATACGTATACGTATTGCAAGGAAATAAAACAAAAAAAGTGAAACGAATTCATGCATAAGTATGCCTGCATACAGAGTAACCGAATACCTTCCAACAAAACACTTTAAATGGTTGTCAGTTGAAATGTACACATTACTAAATGATGGTGGTAGCTAAGTCATCTTAATGCACATTATAAGTCGTCTTAAATATGTACATAAGTATAGTGACAAGATGACTTACTAACTGACCATTACGAGATAAATTGGACGCGTTAAACAATCCTGAACTATTGTCAAAAATAGGATACTGGTGATTCTTGGTTCATGAAACTAACACAGAATGACAACTTTAATACCATATAGTAAGTTGATAAATATTGCGGCAAGAAGCGGTACTAACTGATCAAGGCGAGATAAAATGTAATAACATTCATGTCACTAGTGGTTAGTATCACGGTTTTGATGATAGTTCGTGTTAGTTATCGCGTCTAATCTCGCGATATTCATGTTATGTAGTTAAGACGCGTTCCCTCGATGCTACCACACGTGACCGAACACGGGCTCAACATCGACCAAACGGACCAGCCACCATTTACTGAAATACAGAAGAGTCGTGTTTTAATGTAGCGTTTCGTACCATACATCCCACAGGCTAAAACGCAGTAAAACCATTTATTAAACAGGGATACAGTGGGGGATTCAGGGGAAGGATTTATGGTTTTTTGAAATTGAGAAGTTGTCTGATTCTGTAAAAAAATAGCAAGCACTGTCAAATCATCAAATCAATGTCCAGATATAATAAAGAGCCATTTCAGAAGATATTGCCACAATGTACCATATCACATGAGAATTTATGTACCGAAAATTAGTCGTTCGAATTTCAACTGGATCCCCTTTCGGCGATATACTGGATCCGCCACTGGGATATACTTACCGGAAGCTGGGTTTGAGAGAGAATTGTCAAGGGAAGCTATCGTTTCACAACTGTCAACGGGAGATAACCACCTTTACCGAACTGGGCTGCTTGGTATCGGTGCATGAACTACAATGATTACTTTCCTTGAGACAAGTTATTTATAGACAGATTTTCACCTTATGTCGGAAACGTACGGAGCCCGGCAGGGGACTTAGAATTATTTTTGTATTAATTCGTTCCCGCGAAATAACAATTCGTTCCACGAAATAACAATTCGTTCCCACGGGAACGAATTGTTAATTCGTTGGAACGAATTGTTAAATTGATCCATGTCCCCTGTGGGGCTCCGTTGAAACGACCTGGTAATTTAACATAAAGCATGTAAATATTTTTTCCGTGTCTTCATAGAACACAATCCTTTGTTTCGAAGAGACTAGATTCGTAAATGTGATTGGATATTTTTATAAAATGCATCTGACGATGTTCTTCTTAGTGTATACTATACTGTGCATTGAGTTGCCATCTGAGCCATTTTAGCATGGAAGGCTATCGGCCAGTTTCACCTGTGGTAGTGTTTGGCTGCTCAGAATTGGACAGATAAAGTAATACAATTTATTGCAATATGTTTTACAAATAATTCTTAACAACGTTCTATCCGTTATGTGTAGCCATTGTCAGTACCAAGTCAGATTTAGGACGATAAATGTGTCCATTTTTTAAAACACAGAAATCACTACACATGCCATATAGAGTTCACAACCATATAAGCGACATGTATCTTACCTGTACACATAGTACTTACCATGCATACTGTATTGAGTGCAATACAAAATATTGATTGTGTATGTTATTGTGCTGCTATCGTATCGGTGTTGCTAGCAGACCATATGTGGTAGGTTGCCATACCAGTAGTTATACAATTAGGTGAGCGGAGTGACCTGATTATTTACACAGTGTAACATGGCCATTGTAGATTTTAGAAAATACACATTTAATAAACAATGTATCAATCATGGTGTATACATTGGCATGATATAAATGTTAGAAAGTTGTAACTGACTAGCATTGCTACATGTTGTACAGACTTGTATTAGTGTATCTGTCGTATAGTTTGATGTGCGAGTCAAACGCTACAAGAGGTGAAACTGATCGAAAACCTGTCCATGCTAAGATGGCGCAGATGTAAACTCAATGCACAGTCTAATATTTTCTAAGAAGAACAGGGTTAGTGTGGACATATTTTCATTATGTTAATTATATTGCATATATTGTAAAACAATAATTCATATACATGCACACAACTGTACGGTTTGTGTGTGTATGGGGGAGGGGGTGGGGGTGGGGGGGGGGGGGCGGGTGAGGATAAAAACATATCCAAACTGAAAAAACGAAAGAACATGGTCAGCCACACGTTATTCAAATATTCAATCACATTTACGAAGCTATGGTCTTTGTAACAATAGTTGGTGTTCAATAAAGTCAGTCCTTAACGTATTTGGTTGTATAATGATTGTCCTATAGCGCAATTGAAATCGAGCGCACTAGGGCCGATCGGCGACTAGGTCATTGCATGACATGGTGTGCCATTACATGTATATGTATGTCAGTCGCCAGATCAGACTAGTGGGTTTTCTCCGGGTGTTTCGGTTTCCTCTCAGACGTCTGTGCTAATAACTACAATGTACATTTGTACAAGAGTTCACGAACATGTTTGTGTTAACCCTTTCAAACCTACAGGTCAGAAAGCACCACGTGTAAACACTGTATATCCAGATGATGTAACTCGAATTTTCTGTCTGATGTTACATACAGAAAATCCGGGTTACATCATGATGCGGTATTTTTCACTGTTATTCACCACATTGTGTTATTAGTGGAATGTTTTAAATATTAGTATTAAAAAGCCAATGTAGGATATCGATGGCTGAAATGTTTAATCATAGTGACATAGATGCTGACATATAGTATATGTAAGCATCTAGTATGTCACTATGATTAGCCATTTCAAACATCGATATCCTACATTGGCTTTACATATAAGTCTGCAACATATACGTTTATATACGGCCATGAGCTTGTTGATATCGATCAGTGACAATTGTGACATACATGCTTACCTATAAGCCTGCAATCAGGTCCCCCGACCCAAACCGTTGTCGGGTCACAAGTGATTTCATCTGACCCGCCGGCAAACCCCGCCCTGCACGTAGCCATCACCGTCGACCCGTAGGTCGTTCCTGTTCGGTCGGATATATCGGCATTTTCCCAGGTAGCTGCGCCACAGTCTATATGTTAGATAATCAAAGTACTGAAAGTACTGAACATAGGGTACTACAAGATTAAACTAGATTGCTTGATTGATTGATTGTTGGTGTTGCAGTTTCATTAACTCTTAAAGGTACATGCCCACTTAGTAGGTACAAAATGTTCTTTACATCAGATACATCATCTGAGACATTTCCTGGCAAAATAAACATTCATGCGCCATTATTCCACGTACTGATTGGCATTATTATACATTTATATCAGACGTAAATTTACACACTGATATCAGGGGCGATAACCGTGTTTACTTAAAATGTTAACGGACATTACTATTTAATCTCTGTATTTATTTTATGATGTGCAATGTTCATACTTTAAAATCTGTCGAAAATATAATTTTTTCAGGTGACGCATTTCTTTAGTATACATTAAATAATTAAAAAATATCATGCCTCATTTGCATATGAAAATAGCCTGATACCACCGCGCGTCACTATCAGTAAAATAAATATTATTAAATGATTATATCTGTATAGCGGGCACTTGTAACGTTTAGAACTGGTGGAATAGTGACACAGTTATACACTTATTTAATTCACTTATAAATGACATTTTGGGCTTACTGAGTGGGCATGTACCTTTAAAGCGCTGGAAACGACAATTGTCGTCTGCTGTTTTAAATATTTTTATATTTTCTCCTCAAAAACATACTGAGACGATTCTACTGCGCTGCCAAAACAGGTTTTTAAAGCGATTAAAATATACAAAATGAGCAGACGGCAATTTTCTTTTTCAGCGTTTTGATGGTTAAGGGGTAAACTATTGATATGGCACATCTACAGTATGCACTGCTACAGTATGTACCAAAACATTCAACAACATTACAGTTTATGCATAGCAATATCAGAAAGATACGGTAACACATATACAAGACATCATCAATTCAAGTATAAATACAGATTCCAGATATCTATGATCATCATAGATATATTGAAAACTGATTGAAGAGCAATAGTTACACGAATTCCGCCACGGAAGCGGTGTTGCGCCTAAAAATGCCTTGTCGGTACATCGCCATGTTTACTTCTGTTTTGTGAATGAAATAGTTGGCACCGGATCGAGGCTGTATGAAGTTAGCACTGCAATCGCAGATCGCAGATCGCCAATAAACATTCAAATCGAATGTCGAGTTGAATGTAGAGCTGTAAAGTTAGGATATGTAGAAAACTTGAACGAACAGCTGGCTAGTTCCAATGCGCTGCTGGCTCTGCAATGGACATTTGTACTTACGGTAAAAAGTGAATGTACAGCTGGCTAGTGCCAATGTACAGCTGGCTCTGCAATCGACATTCAAACTCATATTTTCAGTTCAATCTGAATGTAGAGCTGGATATTTTCAATGTACACCTGGCTCTGCAATCGACATTCAAACATATACTTTCCGATGAATATGTATGTATAGCTGAGTACTTCCAATGTACAGCAGGCTCTGCAATCGACATTCAAACTCGTATTTTCTGTTCAATCTGAATGTAGAGCTGGGTACTTCCAATGTACAGCTGGATCTACAAACGACATTCAAACATTTATTTTCGGTTGAATGTGAATGTAGAGCTGGGTACTTCCAATGTACAGCTGGCTCTGCAATCGACATTCAAACATGTATTTTCCTTTGATTCTGAATGTAGAGATGGGTACTTCCAATGTACAGCTGGCTCTGCAATCGACATTCAAACTCGCATTTTTTGTTCAATCTGAATGTAGAGCTGGGTACTTCCAATGTACACCTGGCTCTGCAATCGACATTCAAACTTGTATTGTCAGTTCAATCTGAATGTAGAGCTGGGTACTTCCAATGAACAGCTGGCTCTGCAATCGACATTCAAACTCGTATTGTCAGTTAAATCTGAATGTAGAGCTGGGTACTTCCAATGTACAGCTGACTCTACAATCGACATTCAAACATTTATTTGTTGTTGAATGTGAATGTAGAGCTGGGTACTTCAAATTCCGATTCCCACAACGAACGGACTTAGGCATATAAACACATTAAATATACATTAGATATACCTAAAATAATTCATAAGTGAACAAAAATGGCAACATTATCTTACATATTTTAATTAAATATTTGGTGGCCATTTTTTCCCCACTTATGGATGATTTTTTAGGTATATCTTATGCATATTTAATGTATTTATATACCTAGGTCCGTTAAGTTAAATTCTTTCGTATAGCAAAATCACATCATGAGTAAATCATACACAACGATAAATTTCACATCCCAGTGTGGTACGTTTTCACCCTTTTGTTTTGACCCGGGTACGTTTTTACCAGAACCCAAAATATCTCATTATATAAATGGGTTTTATACGGCAAATAGTAAGAAAAAAAGGGTGGCACGATTTACCCAAATCTACCCAAATCTACCCAAATCTTCATATAATTACTATATGTGTCAATACAAATAAGCTATACACAGCTTACTAACGATGTTTGGTCTGACTACTTACATAATGTATGTCATTAATTTGCTCATACCAGGGCCCATTTTAATGTTTTGATGCAAAATGGAAATATGTGTATATGAAATAAAGGGAGAGTACCGCGATAAACTTAATACTAGGAAGCGAAGGAAGATAATCCACTTTATAATGGCTAAACATGCTAAATGGGAATGATTATTTTTAATTGAAATACAAATACAAAACTGTAGAACCTCTCTAATGTTGACATACAAGGAGACAGTAGTGTGAATGTGTCGACCGTATACTGGCCGTTTTCGCCCGCCAGGACGTGTAGCCATCTTGTACATAATCACTTGTTGAGGCTATACCTCTAGAGAAATTTGCAATCACAGTCTGATCAGGGTCTACACTGTTTTCCACTTGTACATACTCACTGTATACCATATACAAGAAGCAAGTCGCTTGTCGCCCGCCAGGACGTGTAGCCACCTTATAACAATCACTTGTTGAGGCTATACATTCTAGGGGAAATTTGCAATCACAGTCTGATCAGGGTCTACCCGGTTACCCATTTTATGCATAACCACTTGTTGAGGCTATACCTGTAGGGGAAATATGCATTCACAATCTAATCAGGATCTACACAGTTTCCCATATTGTACATAATCGACTATATATAACGAGCTACCCCACTAAAATACACTGTGTTCTGGTCAATACAATATAATATTGGGCTTTGTCTACATAGAGGTGTGAAAAACATTCAAGCTATTTGACAAGATATACAAACCATACACAAACTTAAACATATATATATTGCATGCATATTATGGTTCATTTTCATCAATGTTCTTAATACAAGATCGTTTATTATTGTTATTGTAGATGAATATTAAGAATATTTATATATATATATATAGCAACTCCGTAAATTAAATTGCAATAACTAAACTATGCCCAGACGTCATTTTTGCTAATAAAAACATTCATTCAATGCATTATACTTTGTTTTTAACTATTTCAAAATTGCAATACTATGGAGGTGACCGGTTACTTAGACAGTTGGACTATTATATGTGCCATATGAAATCATGATCGTTGGCAACTTAAAGTTAGACAACTGAGACATAATGAATGTGTCTCGATCACATTAGTCTCCCTTTAGTCGCCAAACAGGTGTCCGATAGCATCTCGATTTATCAGCAGAATAGTATGGCCACTAAAGTGTGACACGGAGCTCGAAAATACACATTCATAACATCCCCGGACGGGAAAATACCTAAATTTTACATTTGGGACCATTTGTATGCTTAAACGTACGTTAATCTCATTAAATCTTGAAATATAATCGATGACTTAAACTTTACATAGCCTTGGCCCCGATTGTTATTGTTCCGTCTGCGCATGCGCGGACTGAAACCTTTACTGGGCTGAAGAATTTTCTGTTATACCGGCTCTGCAATCGACATTCAAACATGTATTTTCCGTTGATTCTGAATGTAGAGCTGGGTATTTCAAATGTACAGCTGGCTCTGCAATCGACATTCAAACTCGCATGTTCTGTTCAATCTGAATGTAGAGCTGGGTACTTCCAATGTACAGCTGGCTCTGCAATTGACATTCAGACTGGTATTGTCAGTTCAATCTGAATGTAGAGCTGGATACTTCCAATGTACAGCTGGCTCTGCAATTTCGACATTCAAACTCGCATTTTCTGTTCAATCTAAATGTAGAGCTGGGTACTTCCAATGTACAGCTGGCTCTGCAATCGACATTCAAACTTGTATTGTCAGTTCAATCTGAATGTAGAGCTGGTACTTTCAATGTACAGCTGGTTCTGCAAACGACATTCAAACTCGTAGTGTCAGTTCAATCTGAATGTAGAGATGGGTACTTCCAATGTACAGCTGGCTCTGCAATCGCACATTTACATGTATCGTTGATTCTGAATGTAGAGCTGGGTACTTCCAATGTACAGCTGGTTCTGCAATCGACATTCAAACTCGTAGTGTCAGTTCAATCTGAATGTAGAGATGGGTACTTCCAATGTACAGCTGGCTCTGCAATCGACATTTAAACATGTATTTTCCGTTGATTCTGAATGTAGAGCTGGGTATTTCCAATGTACAGCTGACTCTGCAATCGACATTTAAACATGTATTTTCCGTTGATTCTGAATGTAGAGATGGCTACTTCCAATGTACAGCTGGCTCTGCAATCGACATGCAAACATGTATTGTCCGTTGATTCTGAATGTAGAGCTGGGTATTCCCAATGTAGAGCTGGCTCTGCAATTGACATTCAAACATGTATTTTCCGTTGATTCTGAATGTAGAGCTGGGTACTTCCAATGTACAGCTGGCTCTGCTATCGACATTCAAAGTTGTATTGTCAGTTCAATCTGAATGTATAGCTGTGTACTTCCAATGTACAGCTGGCTCTGCAATCGACATTCAAACTGGTATTGTCAGTTCAATCTGAATGTAGAGATGGGTATTTCCAATGTACAGCTGGCTCTGCAATCGAAATTCAAACTATATTTTCGGTTGAATCTGAATGTAGAGCTGGGTACATGTACTTCCAATGTACAGCTGGCTCCGCAATCGACATTCAAACATGTATTTTAAGTTGATTCTGAATGTAGAGCTGGGTACTTCCAGTGTACAGCTGGCTCTGCAATCGACATTCAAACATGTATTGTCCGTTCAATCTGAATGTAGATCTGGGTACTTCCAATGTACAGCTGGCTCTGCAATCGACATTCAAACTTGTATTTTCCGCTCAATCTGAATGTAGAGCTGGGTACTGCATATTTCACCTCTTGCTGATAGCAGCATAAGTCCATACATATCATAATCCTCATTGCATTCAACACATGTATGTTCTCTGCGTACAGGTAAGATAAGTAGTATGAGTGTACTTACGAGACCATGACACATACAAATCTAGTTATTTTTAAAAATGGCAGATTTACCTCAGACATGGGCTACAAACAATGGGTAGCACGCTGGAAGGAATTCGTTTTATAATACATTTAAGCTTCATGTGTAAGTCACATTATGTGGATGATTTTCAAAAATGTAATTTAGCTACAACGATACATCATTGGCAACTCATATAGTAGTAGCCTTGTTTAGTTGTGAACTTCCAAAATGCTCCGTTTTTCGACGCCACAACGAAATTCTTCATCGTCAACATCATGCAAAAAACGACTGGTTTGTCAGTTTTTGTGTAATACATGTAGTTTATTTGTGCGTGCGTGCGTGAGTGCGTGCGTGCGTGAGTGCGTGCGTGCATGGTGCGTGCGTGCGTGCGTATTTATTTTCATGTATATTTTCATATTAGTCCCATTGACTTTGCTCTGTTGCTATGCATCGATGGTATGCTGTAATGTACACTATCAAGCAGTGATATTGTTGAAGAACTGCGTCGCGCGCCTGTGGAGTAAATAACCAACGTGTCAGTAGCGGCTTAATACGCGTAAATGAAAGAACATGTACACTTGTATGATTTTTAGCGGAGTAGTTGGAATACAGTGGAACTGAAACACATGTTTACAACATTCATTTTCATCATTAATGTAGTTAGATTTTGAGAATTTGCGCTACCTGACACTAATTAGTGGAGTCCTCGCAGAAACGCAATGTCGATTTTACAGCATCACTACAAGGTTAAGAGACTGATTCGATGTGGCGAATGGAAAATAAAAGACGCATTATGCTGACTGTATTGTTAGAATGGTGAAAACATCACATTTCAGACTTCAGTCATCGTTTAAAAATGCTGACACATTACATAGCTCGTTATAGGATGAAGTGTATGCGTGATGTTAAGGACCCGTCCTCCACATGATCATGATGCGATTCAAAGATGATTGCTCCGTAACACATAATGATGGCCGAGTTTGCTACTTGATTTTCCGCATAGGATACAGTAATGGGACAATGCTCACATATATGTAATACATAATACTATTATGTGCTATCACATTTACAAAGCGAGTATTTTTCAATCACGTCATGATTATGTCACCCACATACTTTATAATGGTATGTCACTGATTTTGACATGTCACTTTTCATTTACTTTTTTATAAAATTGATAAGAGCTGGTACCCGTGAAAATAAAAGTTTGTAATAAATAGATTATTGAATCCGTACGGAAATACATTTCGGTGTAATCGTTCGTTCGGCGGCACCTACCACCAAGAGCTGGTCACTCCTTCTGAACGGACTTGTCCACCGAATTATATTCAGTGTAACATGTCTACATGTATGCACTTCAGTGCGCTTAATATTGATGACTGTCACGGTAATGCATCTCGACTGATAATGCAGGTTCATGATTTCAACACGCACACGTCTGTATTGATGTTCTTGTATACCTGGAATACAGTAGAACACCTCTAAACAAGACACACCGGAGGCACCCCATGGTGCCCTGTTTATAGATGTTGCATTGCACAAATAACTGATACGTGTCCTGCTAAATCTAGATCACACCACTGGAATACATAGATCAATCAACGGGAGAGTCACTGATTAGTCCACAAATCGTACATAGATCCATTAAAGATACATGCCCACTCAGTGGGCACAAACTGTTCTTTATATCGAAGCATCATCTTAGACATTGTCTGGCAAAATAAACAGTCATTCACCATTGCCCCACGGATTGATAGGTATTATTATACATGCACATTTTATATCAGACGTAATTTTCCACACTGATATCAGGGGAGATAACCGCATTTATTTAAAATGATAGGTATTATTATACATGCACATTTTATATCAGACGTAATTTTCCACACTGATATCAGGGGAGATAACCACATTTATTTAAAATGTTAACGGACATTACTATTTATTCTCTGCATTGATTTGTTGATGTGCAATGATCATACATGTACTTTATAATCTCTCGAAAATATTATTGTTTTCAGGTGACGCATTTAATTAGTATACATAGTTAAACAATATCATGCCTAATTTGCATATGAAAATAGCCTGATACCACCGCGAGTCACTATCAGTGAAATAAATATTACTAAATGATAATAGCTGTATAGCGGGCACTCGTAGTTTTTAGAACTGGTGGAATAGTGACACAATTTTAATTTTTTTTATTCCTGTAAATAACATGTTGTGCCTACTGAGTGTGCAAGTACCTTTAATGGACATTTACAGTGGTATGTTCATGTATACTTTAAATAATGTAGAAATGTAATATTTGATTATACAGTGTATGCGCATTGTATTTAATTCACATCCACTTGATGCATGTAATTCCTCGCAACATACCAAGACAGTCGACTACATATTCATGTTTTGCGAGTACGTACATCATTGGCAATTTAAATACGCTTATCAAATATATACATGCTGTATATAAAATAAACAAATTAGTAGTGATTTAGAAGGAACTATTTTGCGAGGTGAAGCGTAGTTCCGGCACTGACCAATATGAACTCACGAGACGTCAATATGGAAAAATATTGATGTCTTACGTTGCATTGTGTTTGAATTGGAAACGAAAGTACGTATATAATAATGTCCGATACAAATGGGGGGTGGGAAACCCAACTGACGTTTGATCAGTTATTGAGGTCAATTCTATAAGGAAACACCAGGTGAGCTTGTCCACCGTTGGCTGTTTCAGTGTGTTCTATTTCATCCGAAAAACAGTATACCAAAGTTTGATTGTGTATCGGATTTATTGCATAAAATGGGCACTCACCGTTTAATAACACAGTGTAGTAAAAATCATATTACACTAGTGCAATACATAATTATGCAAATTAACTTATTACATAAAATAGGTTTGGAGAACAGCACAGCTTCAATATATGAGCTTATGCAATGATGTGCTTTTGCAATAAATATGAGCTTATACAATGATGTGCTTATGCAATAAATAGATTCTAACATTTGTGATGATTTAATATGATTTTTATTAAACTCGTTGACTGATATCATAAGTTTTAGGCACGGCCGAGTTTCTTATGAAATAAATATCATATTACATCATCACTCATGTAAAATTTTCTCATGCATTATTTTCCTGGCATACTCGTAGCCCAGCTGCGCCACGTGTTACGTCAAATCTGTGAAATCAAGAGTAACTATCATTTGACGTTAGAATTCACGACCTTCGTCTACCAGTTGACCTTAGACTATTGACGACATTTGTTTTTTATTTGACGTTAGAATTGACGAAATGTGGCGGCACGCGACGTCAAGCAGACCAATGACATCAATGCTACACATTCTGACGTTCCAACGTCAAGGACGCCATGTAAGATGCCCTAACTATATGTTATTGCTCATATACTTTCAAGAAATTAAATGCGAGGGAGTGCTAGCGACCTAACTTCAGTAACCTATTTAACATGTTTAAATGACTGGACTATTTGCAAAACGAAAATTATTTCCAAATATTGAAAGATCCGCATACTCGGCCCCATATCTACCCACCTATAAATTTACAGTCAGGTCCTCCTATCCAGCGATTGTTGTCACACCATCATGAAGTGCTACACCATCGCCCGCGCTAATCCTGCCAATATTTGTTTTTTTCTCTTTTGAAATACAAATGTATATTGTTCTTGAAATCAAGCAACTTGAGTTATTGAACCTGAAATGTTTAAAGCGTGTCCACTCCAAAGTAAGTATTATTTTATATTTTCCTTAATAGGAAATGTATTTTGATGAAATATGGCGCAACAAAACGCTCTTATGAGCTGCATTTGGTGGTCCCGGGAGTTCGGTACATACTTATGTCGTTTTAGCTAAGAATCGATTTACGTGTCAGTAGACACGGAAATAGATTCTACGCAAAAACGACAGAAGTTTGGGCCAAAGTACCGAGACCACCAAATACAACTTAACAAGACGCGTTTGATGCGTCATATTTCATCAAAATCCGTTACATAATAAGGACAAAATAAAATAATACGTACTTTGAATCGGAGGGTTTCTGGAAGTGTAATTACTTGTTGTTGTTGTAACCACGTGATCATACACCTTAATATTGCGTTTATATCCAAATCCATTGCATTAGCCCACGTGACGTCGCGCGACGTTGTTGATTGGTTAAAGCTTGGTTGAGGTCATTAATATCCACGCCGTTGTCAACAACGGTACGCTATTGTCCGGCAACGTAGCTGTTTCATGAAGTGCGACAAACATGATTTACAGAAGATGCTTCTTAAGTTTAAAGGCGCTACTGGACAAAACATCCTACAAGACAGCTCTAAGCAATATGCAAATTGACAAACTATATCAAGTAAACAATCATTAATATTTCAATTCATGGTTGGAACAGAACAATATAAGTAATGTGCCGTCAGGTGATCACCACGCGCACACCAGTGTGACTGTATGTTTTATGATATGTATCGTATATAGCCATGGTATGCTAATAATGTATTATTTTTGTTTCCTAATTGATGAAAGCTACACAATCGTCAATGTTTTGCTTTAACGCTAAATTTGGATATTTACATTTTTGAAATTATCAGATAATGTAATGTAATTATAATTAATATACAGCAATAAACTCTCGCGAAAACATATTGTTTTTATACTCACCTACAGGTTCACACGACGGTCCACCGACCCAATTGGCGTCGCCGCCACATGATATTATCGACAACCCGTCGTCAAACCCCGCCTTACACGTAGCATAGGAGACACGCCATGTGATATTGGATATTTCATCAACTTTAAACGTCAATTACGGAAACAATCGTACAATTTGTAAACATTTTATCATAAAATAACGCACATGGTGTGTCTCATATGTGTATACATCTGTTTACGCATTGCATATGCATTCCTTGACTTATTTACTGTTATCTACTTTTTCCTCTGACATGACATTTGCGGGACATGCATTGCCATACTTCTGTTGTCCTAGCTAATTAGCAGATATATGGCATTATGGCGAGTGCATACGGTGATTATACGAACCAACAGGAATACAAGCCGGTCCGCCCACCCAGTTTCCATCGGCGTTACACCTTATTACCGCTGCTCCGCCGTTAAACCCAGGCTTACACGTACATGTAGCCGTTGCATTCGACTGGTACGTCGTTATCGCTACGTCAGTGATGTCTGCATCCGGCCATGTTGGCACAAGGCAATCTAAAATGTAACCGAGATAGTAACTTAGTAAAAGAGATAAAATGCAAAAAACAGTGTACACCGATTGTGTGTATCCTCTCGTACATGTGCTTTGTGCGTTCACTATTGAACAAGGTATTTGCAGAACCTGGCATCTTATAAAGTCTTGAACATAAACCAGCTTAATTTTGCAGTGGTCCGCTAATCAGGCTTATCCCCTAGTGATACCGTAGAACCTCTCTAAACCGGACACCCATAAATATGTGTCTGCTTAATTGAATGTGTTTATTGCGATTTCTCACCGTTGATACTGCCTGTTTATGACCGCAAACTACATATTCATGTTTTGCGAGTACGTACATCATTCGCAATTTAAATATGCTTATCAAATATATACATGCTGTATATAAAATAAACAAATTAGTAGTGATTTAGAAGGAACTATTTTGCGAGGTGAAGCGTAGTTACCGGCACTGACCAATATGAACTCACGAGACGTCAATATGGAAAAAATATTGATGTCTTACGTTGCATTGTGTTTGAATTGGAAACGAAAGTACGTATATAATAATATCCGATACAAATGGGGGGGGGGAATCCCAACTGATGTTTGATCAGTTAGTGAGGTCAATTCTATAAGGAAACACCAGGTGAGCTTGTACACCGTTGGCTGTTTCAGTGTGTTCTATTTCATCCGAAAAACAGTATACCAAAGTTTGATTGTGTATCGGATTTATTGCATAAAATGGGCACTCACCGTTTAATAACACAGTGTAGTAAATATCATATTACACTAGTGCAATACATAATTATGCAAATTAACTTGTTACATAAAATAGGTTTGGAGAACAGCACAGCTTCAATATATGAGCTTATGCAATAAATAGATTCTAACATTTGTGATGATTTAATATGATTTTTATTAAACTCGTTGACTGATATCATAAGTTTTAGCCACGGCCAAGTTTCTTATGAAATAAATATCATATTACATCATCACTCATTTAAAATTTTCTCATGCATTATTTTCCTGGCATACTCGTAGCCCAGCTGCGCCACGTGTTACGTCGAATCTGTGAAATCAAGAGTAACTATCATTTGACGTTAGAATTCACGACCTTCGTCTACCAGTTGACCTTAGACTATTGACGACATTTGTCTTTTATTTGACGTTAGAATTGACGAAATGTGGCGGCACGCGACGTCAAGCAGACCAATGACATCAATGCTACGCATTCTGACGTTCCAACGTCAAGGACGCCATGTACGATGCTCTAACTATATGTTATTGCTCATATACTTTCAAGAAATTAAATGTGAGGGAGTGCTAGCGACCTAACTTCAGTAACCTGTTTAACATGTTTAAATGACTGGACTATTTCCAAAACGAAAATTATTTCCAAACATTGAAAGATCCGCATACTCGGCCCCATATCTACCCACCTATAAATTTACAGTCAGGTCCTCCTATCCAGCGATTGTTGTCACACCATCATGAAGTGCTACACCATCGCCCGCGCTAATCCTGCCAATATTTGTTTTGTTCTCTTTTGAAATACAAATGTATATTGTTCTTGAAATCAAGCAACTTGAGTTATTGAACCTGAGATGTTTAAAGCGTGTCCACTCCAAAGTAAGTATTATTTTATATTTTCCTTAATAGGCAATGTATTTTGATGAAATATGGCGCAACCAAACGCGTCTTCATGAGCTGCATTTGGTGGTCCCGGGAGTTCGGTACATACTTATGTCGTTTTAGCTAAGAATCGATTTACGTGTCAGTAGACACGGAAATCGATTCTACGCAAAAACGACAGAAGTTTGGGCCAAAGTACCGAGACCACCAAATACAACTTAACAAGACGCGTTTGATGCGTCATATTTCATAAAAATCCGTTACATAATAAGGACAAAATAAAATAATACGTACTTTGAATCGGAGGGTTTCTGGAAATGTAATTACTTGTTGTTGTTGTAACCACGTGATCATACACCTTAATATTGCGTTTATATCCAAATCCATTGCATTAGCCCACGTGACGTCGCGCGACGTTGTTGATTGGTTAAAGCTTGGTTGAGGTCATTAATATCCACGCCGTTGTCAACAACGGTACGCTATTGTCCGGCAACGTAGCTGTTTCATGAAGTGCGACAAACATGATTTACAGAAGATGCTTCTTAAGTTTAAAGGCGCTACTGGACAAAACATCCTACAAGACAGCTCTAAGCAATATGCAAATTGACAAACTATATCAAGTAAACAATCATTAATATTTCAATTCATGGTTGGAACAGAACAATATAAGTAATGTGCCGTCAGGTGATCACCACGCGCACACCAGTGTGACTGTATGTTTTATGATATGTATCGTATATAGCCATGGTATGCTAATAATGTATTATTTTTGTTTCCTAATTGATGAAAGCTACACAATCGTCAATGTTTTGCTTTAACGCTAAATTTGGATGTTTACATTTTTGAAATTATCAGATAATGTAATGCAATTATAATTAATATACAGCAATAAACTCTCGCGAAAACATATTGTTTTTATACTCACCTACAGGTTCACACGACGGTCCACCCACCCAATTGGCGTCGCCGCCACATGATATTATCGACAACCCGTCGTCAAACCCCGCCTTACACGTAGCATAGGAGACACGCCATGTGATATTGGATATTTCATCAACTTTAGACGTCAATTACGGAAACAATCGTACAATTTGTAAACATTTTATCATAAAATAACACACATGGTGTGTCTCATATGTGTATACATCTGTTTGCGCATTGCATATGCATTCCTTGACTTATTTACTGTTATCTACCTTTTCCTCTGACATGACATTTGCGGGACATGCGTTGCCATACTTCTGTTGTCCTAGCTAATTAGCAGATATATGGCATTATGGCGAGTGCATACGGTGATTGTACGAACCAACAGGAATACAAGCCGGTCCGCCCACCCAGTTTCCATCGGCGTTACACCTTGTTACCGCTGCTCCGCCGTTAAACCCACGCTTACGTAGCCGTTGCATTCGACTGGTACGTCGTTATCGCTACGTCAGTGATGTCTGCATCCGGCCATGTTGGCACAAGGCAATCTAAAATGTAACCGAGATAGTAACTTAGTAAAAGAGATAAAATGCAAAAAACAGTGTACACCGATTATGTGTATCCTCTCGTACATGTGCTTTGTGCGTTCACTATTGAACAAGGTATTTGCAGAATCTGGCATCTTATAAAGTCTTGAACATAAACCAGCTTAATTTTGCAGTGGTCCGATAATCAGGCTTATCCCCTAGTGATACCGTAGAACCTCCCTAAACCGGACACCCATAAATAAATATGTGTCTGCTTAATTGTATGTGTTTATTGCGATTTCTCACCGTTGATACTGCCTGTTCATGACCGCAAACTACATATTCATCTTTTGCGAGTACGTACATCATTCGCAATTTAAATACGCTTATCAAATACATACATGTTGTATATAAAATAAACAAATTAGTAGTGATTTAGAAGGAACTATTTTACGAGGTGAAGCGTAGTTACGGCACTGACCAATATGAACTCACGAGACGTCAATATGGAAAAATATTGATGTCTTACGTTGCATTGTGTTTGAATTGGCAACGAAAGTACGTATATAATAATATCGGATAGAAATGGGGGGTGGGGGGAATCCCAACTGATGTGTGATCAGTTAGTGAGGTCAATTCTATAAGGAAACACCAGGTGAGCTTGTCCACCGTTGCCTGTTTCAGTGTGTTATATTTCATCTGAACAACTGCATACCAAAGTTTGATTGTGTATCGCATTTAGTGCATAAAATGGGCACTCACCGTTTAATAATACAGTGTAGTAAAAATCATATTACACTAGTGCAATACATAATTATGCAAATTAACTTATTACATAAAATAGGTTTGGAGAACAGCACAGCTTCAATATATGAGCTTATGCAATGATGTTCTTATGCAATAAATAGATTCTAACATTTGTGATGATTTAATATGATTTTTGTTAAACTCGTTGACTGATATCATAACTTTTAGGCACGCCCAAGTTTCTTATGAAATAAATATCATATTACATCATCACTCATGTAAAATTCTCTCATGCATTATTTTCCTGGCATACTCGTAGCCCAGCTGCGCCACGTGTTACGTCAAATCTGTGAAATCTAGAGTAACTATCATTTGACGTTAGAATTCACGACCTTCGTCTTCCAGTTGACTTAGACTATTGACGACATTTGTTTTTTATTTGACGTTAGAATTGACGAAATGTGGCGGCACGCGACGTCAAGCAGACCAATGACATCAATGCTACACATTCTGACGTTCCAACGTCAAGGACGCCATGTACGATGCCCTAACTATATGTTATTGCTCATATACTTTCAAGAAATTAAATGCGAGGGAGTCCTAGCGACCTAACTTCAGTAACCTATTTAACATGTTTAAATGACTGGACTATTTGCAAAACGAAAATTATTTCCAAATATTGAAAGATCCGCATACTCGGCCCCATATCTACCCACCTATAAATTTACAGTCAGGTCCTCCTATCCAGCGATTGTTGTCACACGTTATTACCGACGATCCGCCGGCGAACGTCGCCTTACACGTAGCTGTTGCCGTTGACCCATGCGTTATTGCGGTGAAGTCACTGATTTTTGCGTTATTCCACTCCGGTGTTACGCAGTCTTTCTTTTGGGCTATAAAGTGTAAATGGGGTTTACATTGTATATGTTTTGCGACCAGTGTAGATCCAGATGAGCCTGCGCATACGCACAGTGTGATCAGGATCTGAACTGTTCGCCATTCAATGAAACCCACATCAAACTTTTAACAAGCAATATAGATTTTTACCAGGCAATATGAGTGTGCTATTAGAACAGGAGTTACACTGGTCACAAATACCATAAACCCCATTTCTCCAGTCACAGCCACATTCTAGGTTTAAATATTGGCCGAAACGTATCATTTATTTGTTTCTCCTTTTTTCTTTTCTTTTTTTTTTTTACAGAATTTGGACAAGTTTGAAAAAAATTTCCGACGTGAATTCTTTTTATGTGGCTATGCCTGGAGAAATGGGACTTATCTGATTTATGTTCAGTGTTGGCCCAGATCAAATTTAAATAGTACACTTCTGTAGCCTGATAACGATCCGTACGGCTTGTATGAAGCATGACGGGTGTTTCATTGATGGAATGACAAACAGTGCGGATACACAGGCTAATCTGGGTCTACGCTGGTCGCCAAACGTGTAAGCCCGGTTTATCCAGTCACAGCCACATATTAGAATTTCTAATTTAAAAATTACAAATTATCGGCCTCGTTCTGGAAATGCCAGAAATGGAAACCCTCCCCCAACCCCTGTGGGATTTTTGCAGACATATCTGTTCTGAAACTAAATTCAATTACGAGTTCTATGCCGTATGTCTGCGCTCTGTAACCCGCTGGATGAATGTTTTGCACTATTTTGAAGTATACCACCCTCGGAATTTTCGCAATTGTGAAAAATCACATTTTTCGTTGAAAATCAACTGTTTTTTATCATTAGAAACAACTGATATAGCTGTTTTGTATGTTTTCTTATGTGTTCATAACTATACAATGGAATAATGTTCAATTAAATAATATCTGCTATTTCAGATGAAGAATTTCGCACGTTTTGTTACCCCACCCACTAAATTTCAATGGCGACACACCTACCTTAATAACTCCATAAAAGTATTGTACTTTTGTATTTTATTCGTGTCAATGGTACATGTACCTAGTAGTGTTCAATAGACATGTTAATTGCATATATGCCGATTATATGATGTCTGCAGTCTATGATACAATGTTAAAAACAAAGTATTTTTCACCATTCCCCACCCACACATTTTACAATGGGAATTTTACATGTAATGAATTTAATTTATGTTATGCACTGTCACTTACTTATAAATTGTTAAATGCATATGCAACTACTTAGGCACTACTGATAGCTATCCGTGCTCACTTCAGAGACAGTGTGTCCGAGTGTTCGTCCGTCTGTCCGTCCGCTTCGCAGTTTCTTAGTGATGGTAAAAACTACGCTATATGTCTCATTATGCAAATCTCTCTCGGTGTCTATTAATTGTATCAATGGTAATTGTACTTACTAGTGTTTGCAATATATAGTGAATTCCCATATTCTGATTAAATAATGTCTACAGCACATGATGCAAAGTAGTTTTAACTATATATTCCCTAACCACTGAATTTACCATTTTACATGTAATACTTTTTCTTATTTTATACGCTGCCAGATACCTATGAAGGTTCATATGGAAGCTACTAACACCTGTATATGTGGCTGTGACTGGAGAAATGGGGCTTATGGGTTTTGTGATCCGTGTAGATCCCGATCAGCCTGTGCATGCGCACAGTCTGTTCAGGATCTGCACTGTTCGCCATTCCATCAGTGAAACAACCATCATGCTTCTAACAAGCATAACATATTGTTATCAGGGTACAGGAGTGTGCTGTTTGATCAGGAGCCAGTCTGGTCGCAAATCCCATGAGCCAATTTCTTCCGTCACAGCCACATATTAGTTATCCACACACATTTCAGATCCAGAATGAATGTCTGTTCGTCTCTCTATATGTTCATTTCCTATTTATGGAACCAATACAATTACCGTGATTATTATGTTGTGTATTCCAACATGAATGTCTCTGATATATATAATTATTACTCTCAGCTGTTGACAGGCCTTTAAAGACCATTAAGTAAACTAAATAAATAAATATAATTATTACTGTCAATAGTATAGGTACTAATTTGCAAATTGAATATAGAAAATAGTATACCATGCTGAATGGATGATTTGTAGCACATATTACTCCATGTATGACACAGTAAATACTAAAATACAGAACATTAAGATAGCTGTAAATAATACGAGCAATCTAAGCTGGAGTAAAACTAGACAAATATATTGTTATACATTTTCAAGAAAATTAGGTAGTATAACCGATGAAAATAATCCACATAATGTACACACTATTTATCGTGAATTCCAATAATACTCCCTCAACCCATTCCGAGTCATCAGCAGAAACAGGATTCAAATGTGTAGTTGGCAGATGTACTTATAAAATCATTTATCTAGTAAAAATGTATAACTTGTAAAACTACTGAAATACAGTACGTGTCATACGAGAATGTGTGTGTTCCAATGTGTATGACCGTCATCCATTACCAGTTTAAGTGCGAACCAGTGTATGCATCATGGCCATTACCTAATACATGCAGGTATATTGTTCCATCAGTCTTATTTGAGAGGCACCCATGACGATATTGTATTTGTAAGTGAGGCGTTGTAAGTAAATATTTAACCAAGATTTCAAAATAGTGACATTTTATAAACTGTAAGGTTGTTATATCATTTCATAATTTTCATATAAACAAAGACATTAAAGGTGCATGATCTTTCAAAAAGCATGCGTATGCTCTTCAAATATATCCACTATATTGATATAGCTGTTATGTACGTATACATAAACTATTTTCTCCAATATGTTTCAACATTCGGTGTTCTTAATTATAGCACACGTGTTATTCTACACCTGGTGTGTCAAATTACCAATATTTACTATATATACAAACCAATATTAGTATGTATGTAGTCTGAAAAGGCCATTTCGGGGTATTCAAACATCACTCTAGTCCAGTTTACTCATATGACCATCAATATACATTTAAACCCCCATGAATGATAACGTAATATCCAGAACATAGTATGCAATGTATCAAAATGTGCATCTAAACAATATCACATAACCTCTATCGAGACATATTGTGTGTTTTGCTGGCTCTTTTGATTAGTCTGAATATATATTTCTCTATTTGACAACAGGTAATGTCATTCTAATGATAAAAAAAACCGCTATAATCATGTACCGTGTGTAAATTTATTTACTGAATGCAGAATTATATTTACATTGTACCTGCTTAGCACATACATATCACACGTAGATTGTAGTTGATAGACACATCTTTGCCTCCATATACCCCTATGTGGCATTGAATCCGCATAACAATCCCTATGGTTGTCTTTCAAATTTATTACACCGCTGATGGACAATCATATTACATTACTATAGCAACCAGAGACATATATTCGAGTATACGTCACGGGCTAGCAGAGTTTGGTGTCATCGCAAGATACGGGACCTCCTCGGGCTAAGGGTATTATCAACTAATTTTAGAAATTTATATATAGATCCGTAAATATCACATCTGCTAATTGCAAAAGCGACCATCTTGAAACTGATCGACAGTCATGGTGACACTGTATATGGTTAGGTTTTTGGTGTATTAGTTTCAATAATGTTTAATTAGAAGAATGAATACAGCACATGTAGTGGTTAATGTAGATATGAATTACATATCGTTACCATGTATTGTATTCATTTTCCAATCCAATTCACACGACCCATGGTTAATTTAATTAATGTCACATGTGAATACATATGCGGGATGCTTAATGTGGGAGAAAGACATGCATGTTTGTAATAAACATACCCATGCCATTCATCATACCATACTACATGCTGCCTTGGCCAATTGTCATCATGCTCGCTTAATTGTCAGAAGTGTGCTCGTTAACAATAATAACATTGTATTCCTTGTCACAGTCAATCCATTTTGGACACACTTTGAAACAGTTCTTCAATACTCAAACTACCGTGTTTGTCTTTGAAAATAAGCAGAATATCAAACTCTATAAACAACAATGTTAGTGTTGTTTAATTACTGAAAACTGCCGCTTCATCAACCATATCATTGAAAATCTGATCATTTTGACGGCCATTTTGAATATATGTTATTGCATTGTATACCTGGATATGTATATGTTATCAAATGATTTTATTTGTATACCTCAAACTGGTATGCATACATGTAATAGGTGCATGAAATGTTGTTTATAACAACTCCATACAGTAAAGAATAGAACAAAACAAGAACATTTTGGCGGCCATTTTGACTGTTCTGACAGTTGTGGAAGGCCATTACATCACTATCTCTTGAGTGTATTTTCCATGTATTTGTGACGGAAAGCAATGTATATGTGTTTCAACTTCAACAGCATACGACGCGGACAAATGTTTTAAAACAGCCTATTTCGGCAGCCATTTTGAAATATATTGCCATTTACGGATGTAATTAAATGTAAAATGTATTCTAAATCATTTTACATTCAAATTGTGACTTAATTATAGCAATTTACCCGGTTAATATTGATCGGACTGAAAGTTAACAGTCCTTAATAAAATATTATAATACTGTTCGGCGGCCATCTTGTAAAATGGCCGCCATTTGTTCATCCAGTGGTTTTTTTAGCGCAGACAACCAGGATTGATAGACAATAGGCTACTGAATCCGAAATTTATACTGACCAAAAATCCCACATGGGGGTGAGGGGGGTTATTGCTGGCTCAACGTTTATACGTTTTCATATGAGTAATCATTCAGGGAAAGTAGACAGCCAGCCCGAGTTAACCCTATCACCCATAAATAGCTGGAATGGTTTTTGATATGTTTATTTTGCATCCAATCTAATCATCACAAAATGATTTTCATACTAGTCCATTTATGAAAAGGGGGCGTTTTTTTTTCTAAAACTATGAAAATTACTTGCAAAAAGTGCAGATCCAGATGAGACGGCTCGTCACGAGCCGGCTCATCTGGATCTGCACTGTTTGCAAATACCGCTATAGCGGGTTGACGGGTTCAAAGGGTTAATCTTGAAAAAATAATCTACGTTTCTGAACATCTACATATAGGCAATGCAAACTCGCAGTCAAACAAAGTGTTTGCCTTCAGGCACAATATTTGAAGTATTTGGAAAAAATGGAAAATGGTGTATATTTTAGAACTATAATCTACGCATGGCGGAATAAGTGCATCGTTATCACCAAGCTAGTTCCCTCGCTATCAGCATGGATAATAAAACCAGTTATTTAATATTAAGACGAGAATATTAACGCATTTGCCTTACAAACAAGGTGACCATAAGTCCTCCGTGACCTTGACATTGGGCGACGGATGTAGATCGTATGCAAAGCAAAGCACCATCTATAGACAAACATTGTGACCGAATATTATCAAAATCGGAGAAGTGTTTCATAAGTTATTGGGTAAACCACATTTAATGCATTTGCCTTACACACAAGATGAAAATTAGTCCTCAGTGACATTGGGCGGTCGGACGTGGGTCGTATGCAAAACAAAGCACTATCTGTAGAACCACATTATGAATACATACATGTACCTGTATATCAAAATCGGTGAAGTTGTTCATACGATATGAAAAATCAAAGTACTGAAATACAGAACGGTCATATAGCATGTGACCTTGACCTACATTTTATGCTTAAATGATTTAGCAATTGTAACCATTTTGTGTGTTAAATTATGTTCTAAGTCATTATAATACCACTATTTTAGCTTTAACTATGCTGTATTGTTTAGTGGCTTGTATATTCTCGTGCATATATTCAGACATTGTTTTCATCAGTCAACCCATTTTAGAGATAACCTCGTCTCAGTAATTTCAGTATTTTGATCTAATGCATGTTTACAGTAACCGCCTTGTACTACAGCGCGTTGCAAACGTGTTTATACAATTGACAGCGCGTTGCGAAATGCTTTCTAAAATCAACCAATCGGAGCCAACCATGTTGGGAGAATGTTTTTTTCTGTAATAGGCAATTGTCGTTGCTCCGGAGATCCGTGACCGGTGAAAATAATCCTTCAATGGTATTGTCTAATTTCAGCGAATGATGTGTTCTTCATTGCAATTATCACTAATTATTACATTTAAATACTCTTTTGTTACGACGAATAGTAAATATACCGGCTTCAGTGATTAAGTTTTGCAAAAGATCTGCCGACTTTGGGAGCATTTGGATATGTACGAATACACCACATGGTGAAGTCGTTTTGTCTTGATTTCGACGAAGACAATCCTATAACCACGAATGTTCTGGTAATGTGTTTCTAACGTATGCACGTATGCACGTACGCACGTACAGTAACGCTTTTCTGCTCCTTACCTATTTGTATATACTAATATCGCATAGATATCGTAATCGTATAGTATTGGTATATTTAATGAGCATATCGTATGATCATATAATATTGGTAAGTTTGTACCGTATCATTGTATAGTATAGTTTGTTTACATTATACAAACGTACTATACGAATATTATACAAACATACGATATCCGTTCGTATATACGATATATCCGTACGGATATGGTATGAATATACTGTGGGGTCATCGCGCGGTTAAAATATACCGATGCACCGGTTCATTTCGCATGTAAACATCCGGTTTTCATTTCGATTATCTGCCACAATTTTAACTTTTTCAAAATTAATAAATTTTCAGTTTTACTATACAGAATCAATTTAAAACTGAGGATTGTGAAGTACAGTATCACAGTGCATCTTATACATGTGTGTTCAATACAGTAATTCATCAGTAATTAGTCATTGTACTCCGCACCACCTCAGTGGACACAAAACAATGATCCCCCACACACACCAGCCATCTACATTTGGCGTCCTAAATGTTCCGGTCTGTATCCCACAGTGGGAACACTGTGTATCACCACCACCACCATTTTTTGTCTATGACTACACTACACCCCCGACCCCCACTTACGTCTGTAACGCAGGATGACTTGCATGACTTCAGCTACAGGCAGACTACTAGTCTTGGTTCGATAGGCGACAGATCAAGTGCTATTATACTAGTCCTGGTGCGATGCCGAATGATCAAGTTCTAAACTAGTCATGGTGCGATGACCGACTGATCAAGGGCTAAACTAGTCCCGGTGCGATGGCCGACTGATGAATGACTAAACTATTCCTGGTGTGATGGTCGACGGATCAATTTCTAAACTAGTCCTAGTGCGATGGCCGACTGATTAAGTACTAAGTTAGTCCTGGTGAGATGGCTGACTGATCAAGTGCTATACTAGTCCTTGTTCGATGGCCGACTCATCAAGTGCTAAACTAGTCCTGGTGTGATGGCCGTCTAATCAAGTGATAAACTAGTCCTGGTGTGATGGCCGACTGATCAAGTGCTAAACTAGTCCTGTGCGATGCCCGAATGATCAAGTTCTAAACTAATCATGGTGCGATGACCGACTGATCAAGGGCTAAACTTGTCCCGGTGCGATGGCCGACTGATGAAGGACTAAACTATTCCTGGTGTGATGGTCGACGGATCAAGTTCTAAACTAGTCCTAGTGCGATGGCCGACTGATTAAGTACTAAATTAGTCCTGGTGAGATGGCTGACTGATCAAGTGCTATACTAGTCCTTGTTCGATGGCCGACTGATCAAGTGCTAAACTAGTCCTGGTGCGATGGCCGACTAATCAAGTGATAAACTAGTCCTGGTGTGATGGCCGACTGATCAAGTGCTAAGCTAGTCCTGGTGCGATGGCCGACTGATCAAGTTCTAAACTAGTCATGGAGCGATGGCCGACTGATCAAGTGATAAACTAGTCATGGTGCGATGGCCGACTGATCAACGGCTAAACTAGTCCTGATGGGATGGCCGACTGATCAAGGGCTAAACTATTCCTGGTGCGATGGTTGACTGATCAAGTTCTAAACTAGTCCTAGTGCGATGGCCGACTGATCAAGTGCTAAATTAGTCCAGGTGAGATGGCTGACTGATCAAGTGCTATACTAGTACTGGTGCGATGGCCGGCTGATCAAGTGCTAAACTAGTCCTGGTGCGATGGCGACTAATCAAGTGCTAAACTAGTCCTGGTGTGTTGGCCGACTGATCAAGTGCTATGCTGGGCATGGTGAGATGGCCAACTGATCAAGTGCTATACTGGGCATGTTGCAATGGCGAATGATCATGGTGCAATGGGCGACTGATCAAGGGCTATTATACAAGTCCTGGTGCGATGCCCGAATGATCAAGTTCTAAACTAGTCATGGTGCGATGACCGACGGATCAAGGGCTTATCTAGTCCCGGTGCGATGGCCGACTGATGAAGGACTAAACTATTCCTGGTGTGATGGTCGACGGATCAAGTTTTAAACTAGTCCTAGTGCGATGGCCGACTGATTAAGTACTAAATTAGTCCTGGTGTGTTGGCCGACTGATCAAGTGCTATACTGGGCATGGTGCAATGGGCGACTGATCATGGTGCAATGGGCGACTGATCAAGGGCTATACTAGATATGGTGCGATGGCAGACTGATCAAGTTCTCTACTAGTCCTGGTGCGATGGCAGACTGATCAAGGGCTAAGCTAGTCCTGGTGCGATGGCCCACTGATCAAGTTATGTACTAGACCTCGTGCGATGGCTGACTGATCAAGGGCTAAACAAGTCGTGGTGCGATGGCCGGCTGATCAAGGACTAAACTAGTCCTGGTGCGAAGGCCGACTGATAAAGTTCTAAACTAGTCCTGGTGCGATGACCGACTGATCAATTGATAAACTAGTCATGGTGCGATGGCCGACTGATCAACGGCTAAACTAGTCTTGGATGCGATGGCCGACTGATCAAGGGCTAATCTATTCCTCGTGCGATGGTCGACTGATCAAGTTATAAATTGGTCATAGTGCGATGGCCGACTGATCAAGTGCTAAAGTAGTTCAGGTGAGATGGCTGACTGATCAAGTGCTATACTAGTCCTGGTGCGATGGCCGACTGATCAAGTGCTAAACTAGTTCTGGTGTGTTGGCCGACTGATCAAGTGCTATACTGGGCATGGTGAGATGGCCAACTGATCAAATGCTATACTGGGCATGTTGCAATGGGCGAATGATCATGGTGCAATGGGCGACTGATCAAGGGCTATTATACTAGTCCTGGTGCGATGCCCGAATGATCAAGTTCTAAACTAGTCATGGTGCGATGACCGACGGATCAAGGGCTTATCTAGTCCCGGTGCGATGGCCGACTGATGAAGGACTAAACTATTCCTGGTGTGATGGTCGACGGATCAAGTTTTAAACTAGTCCTAGTGCGATGGCCGACTGATTAAGTACTAAATTAGTCCTGGTGAGATGGCCGACTGATCAAGTTTTAAACTAGTCCTTGTTCGATGGCCGACTGATCAAGTGCTAAACTAGTCCTGGTGTGTTGGCCGACTGATCAAGTGCTATACTGGGCATGGTGAGATGGCCAACTGATCAAGTGCTATACTGGGCATGGTACAATGGGCGACTGATCATGGTGCAATGGGCGAATGATCAAGGGCTATACTAGTCATGATGCGATGGCAGACTGATCAAGTTCTCTACTAGTCCTGGTGCGATGGCCGACTGATCAAGGGCTATACTAGTCCTGGTTCGATGGCAGACTGATCAAGGGCTAAGCTAGTCCTAGTGCGATGGCCGACTGATCAAGTTATGTACTAGTCCTCGTGCGATGGCTGACTGATCAAGGGCTAAGCAAGTCCTGGTGCGATGGCCAGCTGATCAAGGACTAAACTAGTCCTGGTGCGAAGGCCGACTGATCAAGTTCTAAACTAGTCCTGGTGCGATGACCGACTGATCAATTGATAAACTAGTCATGGTGCGATGACCGACTGATCAACGGCTAAACTAGTCCTGATGCGATGGCCGACTGATCAAGGGCTAAACTATTCCTGGTGCGATGGTCGACTGATCAAGTTAAAAACTAGTCCTGGTGCGATGGCCGACTGATCAAGTGATAAACTAGTCATGGTGCGATGGCCGACTGATCAAGGGCTAAACTATTCCTGGTGCGATGGTCGACTGATCAAGTTATAAACTAGTCCTAGTGCGATGGCCGACTGATCAAGTGCTAAATTAGTCCAGGTGAGATGGCTGACTGATCAAGTGCTATACTAGTCCTGGTGCGATGGCCGACTGATCAAGTGCTAATCTAGTCCTGGTGCGATGGCCGACTGATCAAGTGCTAAACTAGTCCTGGTGCGATGGCCGACTAATCATGTGCTAAACTTGTCCTGGTGTGTTGGCCGACTGATCAACTGATCAAGTGCTATACTGGGCATGGTGAGATGGCTAACTGATCAAGTGCTATACTGGGCATGTTACAATGGGCGAATGATCATGGTGGAATGGGCGACTGATCAAGGGCTATTATACTAGTCCTGGTGCGATGCCCGGATGATCAAGGGCTAATCTAGTCCCGGTGCGATGGCCGACTGATGAAGGACTAAACTATTCCTGGTGTGATGGTCGACGGATCAAGTTCTAAACTAGTCCTAGTGCGATGGCCGACTGATTAAGTACTAAATTAGTCCTGGTGAGATGGCCGACTGATCATGTTTTAAACTAGTCCTTGTTCGATGGCCGACTCATCAAGTGCTAAACTAGTCCTGGTGCGATGGCCGACTAATCAAGTGATAAACTAGTCCTGGTGTGATGGCCGACTGATCAACGGCTAAACTAGTCCCGATGCGATGGCCGACTGATCACGGGCTAAACTATTCCTGGTGCGATGGCCGACTGATCAAGTGCTAAATTAGTCCAGGTGAGATGGCTGACTAATCAAGTGCTATACTAGTCCTGGTGCGATGGCCGACTGATCAAGTGCTAAACTAGTCCTGGTGCGATGGCCGACTAATAAAGTGCTAAACTAGTCCTGGTGTGTTGGCCGACTGAACAAGTGCTATACTGGGCATGGTGAGATGGCCGACTGATCAAGTGCTAAACTAGTCCTGGTGCGATGGCCGACTAATCAAGTGCTAAACTAGTCCTGGTGTGTTGGCCGACTGAACAAGTGCTATACTAGTCATGGTGAGATGGCCGACTGATCAAGTGCTAAACTAGTCCTGTTGCGATGGCCGAAGGATCAAGTTCTAAACTAGTCCTGGAGCGATGGCCGACTGATCAAGTGATACACTATTCCTGGTGCGATGGCCGACTGATCAAGTGCTATACTAATCCTGGTGAGATGGTCGACTGATCAAGTTCGAAACTAGTCCTGGTGCGATGGCCTACTGATCCAGTGCTAAACTAGTACTGGTGTGATGGCCGAATGATCAAGTGCTAAACTAGTCCTGGTGCGATGACCGACTGATAAAGTGCTAAACTAGTCATGGTGCGATGGCCGACTGATCAAATCGCATGCCATAATAACTAAATGGCCATGGCCTGCATGTCGTGCCCGCCGAGGCATTTGATAGTACAAAACTATTTTTTACTGCAACAAAGCTTTAGCCCGTTGACGTTAAAACATGCCGCACCCACCGAGGCTTTGATAGTATACCCAAAAACTTTAACCAAAACAACACTTTAACCAAAAACTTTATCCTGAATGCACGCCAATGTGCGGACTATATCGCTCTATCTGCAAGCGGGCCCAACAAAAACTTTATGGGAAATTTCAAAGTAATTTGACCTTGACATTGAGCACTAAAGTGTTTGTCATGAATGGTGATTCTAGCTTCCTACATGTAGTGTATAGCATACAAATGTACACATGGAGGGGTGAACACTCGTCACAACTGATATGAGCTCTCTTTTGTCCGACTTTTTTCCAATTAGAAGATATACTAATTGTGCAATCATATAACATTAATTCATAATACAATCAATACTGCTAATGTTTTAGGTAAATACAGATTTTTAAACGAGATAATTTAAACCCTTTCTGCATGAAAACGGCACATTTATTGCACACTGTCGCAATTATTTTGACACTTTATGAAAAACAATATATGTTGTGTTCAATATATTATATAAAATCGCATTCCGCACATTTTATCTCGAAGCTTACATGAATTTACATGTATTTACATGTAGCTGTCACTCCTATCACGAATTGTAGAAGTCTATTTTCTGTACATCCATTACTTGTAATACGGGTCACACAATACTAGTCTAGAGTAGTCTAGAGCACACTAATTGAATAATGACTATCGAATAGGTCTTCGTGTGTAAAATATCGCTCCCGTGGAATACACCGTTGGAGAGAATAGCGCTTTATCCGAAACCATGCACGGATCACCAGTATTGAATTTTGCACCGGTTATATCTGGGTGATTTACACAGTTTATGCAGACTTGGATGCTAGCCTAAATACCGAGTAGGTCATATCTACTTATGACTGAATTTGTTCAGATCAATTCGCCAGATATCTCATGAGCTAGACTGACTGTTAGAACATTAGTCCACTTACGCAGAACTGTAAGCAAAATGTTTGCACAGAGTTTTTATTTTGACAGGCAGACTATGGTAGGAAAATTGTGCGCTAGAGTTGCATATATACTATCACAACCTTATTCTAGCAGTCGGACATTCAAACATTCTTGTGAACACATTGGGTCGCAAGCCTTCACTGGGAACTGGTAAGTACATATGTTTTTTAGTTACTTTCTATTGCTGCCATTTAAGTCTGAATCCTGCCAAGACCGGCAATTTTCCGCATTGTTATCGTATCCTCGATAATACGTATCGCCAGATATCTCATGAGCTAGACTGCATGACTGTTAGAACATTAGTCCACTTACGCAGAATTGTAAGCAAAATGTTTGCACAGAGTTTTTATTTTGATAGGCAGACTATGGTAGGAAAATTGTGCGCTAGAGTTGCATATATTGATATGCTCCGGCATATTTAGGTGCTTACCTGCAGTTCATATCCAACGAAGTTGATGTGACGTTTAATTTCAAATCATTTACAAAGCATCCAGTTTATCATTCTTGTGGAAATGACAGACCGTGAAATAGCAATATACATGCAGATCTGGCAATTCATACTCAGACCACAACACGCATACTGAAAATCACAGCCGTCTTCGGTCGAATATTGAATTTCCATCCATTTTCGCTTGATTGTGTGTTGACAATTTCGCGCACCTGTCCTTTCAACAAGTCTGCACGCCAATCCACTCGATTCGCGTGTAAACACCACACAGTAAATATTATCATGTAACATGTTGTTAAATGCATTGTTTTGCCAGCTATAGCTATCCAACGATCCCAGAAATTGCGTCTGTAACTGATAATCTGATCCTTTTCTCACATGGTAAAATCGCGTGGCTTTTCATCCGCAATCTTGAGAGTTGCATGACAGGATAGTTGTGGTACTATCTGGCGAAACGATTCAATTGACAGGAAAGATGAAGAGAGCATATACAAATGCATTTGAGGTGACTATCTATCATATGTCACGTATTTTAACTTAAATTCGTCTTCGTGGAAGTATTGTCTACGAAAAGTCCGCCATTTTTATCTCTGAATCTGTGCACCATGAATCTACGTCATGGCGCATACCTGACGTCATGTTTCCGTAAATGCGTCATACTTCAGGGCGCACGCCTGGCCTGTTTTTGTGGCCAGCTGGCCCGTATTTGTGGCCAGCTGGCCAACTGGCCCGTTTTTTATGGCCAGCTGGCCCGTATTTGTGGCCAGCTGGCCAATTATTGGCCACTGGCCCGTTTTGTGGCCAGCTGGCCCAGCCACACTATAAAATGAGCGGAAATTCCGTCAGTCATCACTCTGGTTTTGGCATTTCACCCGACAATACCTTCACGTAAATTCCGTGCTAAAAAAAATGAACAACACTCTCCTTGTAAGCTAATTTCCTGTTCTCATAGCAAGAACCATTTACTGTTTAGATCATTATTAAGTCCATCCAGAGTCATTTGGACATTATTTAACCCTTGAGAGGGTCTTATCAGCAACATAGGACATTTTTCACCTGTTTAGGGTCCCTGAGACCACACCTGCGACATAGTAACGTTTCATGGGTCCCCAGAGACCCAATTAGTCATAATTACTACATTATACAGTCATATTTGCCTGTACGTTAACGAACTCTGATGGATGTCAAGTTCTACCTCTAGATCGAACCACTGTATATATATCTACTGGGCAGTACGTTGCCATTTCGTTAATATTGATCTTTGCGGTTTTTACTACATAATTATTATAAACAGTTTAGTCTATCCACACGATAGATTACTTATTGTAGTACGGACGAATATACCGTTCATTTGAACCATCTCACCATTTAGGTCTGAATCCTGCCAAGACCGGCAATTCTCCGCATTGTTATCGTATCCTCGATAATATGTAAACACGAATTATTAATGATTCAGTTATATTTGATTAAGGGAGATAATCTACATCAGCGGATAGATGCCATACGGCTTTTAATGAACAAGCATTTGATCGAAATGGGTCCAAATAACTCAGGTAAATGAAATAGGGCAGTATTTGTAAATGATAACGATTACACGTTTAGCATGTGGGAGAATTCCGTGTAATGGCATATTGTTCTCATATGTTTGTTTGCATGTCACTCCGACTAATTGCAGTAGCAATTTATTCTATATGTAAACGAAGGGCGAACACGATTGGAATGTTTACTGAAGTTAGCTATGCATTTTATATTACGATTCAGTCCAATATCCGTTCTGCGCGCTGTACAATACATGAGAATATTGCCAATTTTAACATGTAACAATTGTAACGTGAATTTTCTAGACGACTTTCATTTACTCTATGGTCGACACATGCAAACTACTAACCCAGTCGTCTGTACATTCATTTTATTAAGTCATGTACGTTCACAGTTTATTGTAAATATTGTAAATGCTATTGCGACCAGGATATACCAGATCAGTCAGTTCTGCTCTAAATGCACTGATTTATACGTCAGTAAGCTGCAATCAGGACATGATGTGAAGTATAATTTATTTCAATCATTGATGCTTTGGGTCAGCCTGTGGAATCCTACATCTGATTAGAGTATACAGTGTTTATCATTAGTAATGTAATACTGTGAGTCTAACAGGAAAATACTTGGCATAGTTAATCTTTATTATTAAGTTAGCGCAGTTGGCCACGGGCAGTCTGATCAGGGTAAGGCCAGTCGCAATTAAATGTTTGTTTACTAATGGTAAATAACTGTGAATGACGTCGATATTCACATGTACGGCTGTGAATATATATTATTTTGTACACTAGATATAGTGGCTGTTAATTAATGTGTTACATCGCATTCTCCGACATATGAATTCCATCAGCCCCCTTCTTCCAACTAGTGCAAACATATTTGCGTACATTACAATTTATCAGGATTCATCCTTGTAATTTACGAGGTCGTTTAGTATTGCCATGCAATCATAATAATGATGTCATGTGCACTACTGTGACGGGTCACCCTGAACACCCAAAAGGCTGGAAAAGGCTACAAAGGCTACAAATGCTGTTCGAAGTGGCTTGTAAGTCCGTTAGCGGATATTTATACCATACGTTGTCATTGAATTGACTGAATTAGTATGTGTTATGATCATTTTAATGATTTTAAATCATTTGAATGCAATAATCTACCACAAATATACGTGTTTTGTTAAATTATCTAAACGCGCACCTGCGCCGATCGCGCTGCGCGGAATTGGACAAAGAGTGATTAACACCTATTAACATATCTTTTAGCAGGTGCAGCTAAACACCGATTATACTTATTGCATTATTATTAATATAAGTCAATGATCAATCAATGACATTCATTTAAACATGCTTTATGTAGCAATACATTACGTAAACATAGGACGAATGCCGAATTTTGAGACATCAGTTATCTACCTTGAAAATGGGTATCCACACGGTGATAAACTATGTTTATAAGCGCTAAGTACGAAACGAGTAAAAAGATGACGCAAAATATAAATTTAATTTTATATCGTTTTTTTACTTATTATATAGACCAAAAGGGCCGACTGGAGAGATCACACCGGCTATATGTAATTATTATATAGACGACACAGGCTGACTGGAGGCAGCACAAAGGCTATATGTACTTATTATATAAACGAAAAAGGCTGACTGGAGGAATCACAAAGGATATAGTTCTTTATTATATAGACCACAAAGGCCGACTGACGGGATCACACCGGCTATATATACTTATTATATAGACGACAAAGGCCGACTGGAGGAACCACAAAGGCTATATGTACTTATTATATACACGACAAAGGCGGGCTGGAGGGATCACAAAGGCTAAACTGATTATATAGACGACACAGGCTGACTGAAGGAACCACAAAGGCTATATGTACTTATTATTATATTATTATTTACTTTTTAATGAATAGTAACCATAGATTGGCTGGGATGGTGTTATGATGAGCCGTGTGCCAGACTCGCCCTATCTGTCCGGGCATGTTTTTCCTACAATGTTCTTCTTAGTTTGAGATTAGTTACGCTAAATATTGATCATATGGTAACTGCTTGTGTGTGTTCGGGGGGTGTTTTTGGCTCTAGGAATCCGTGTGTCTCTTTGTGGCATGCGGGTTCCTGTGAGCGAAAACCATCTCCTGCCCTATACATGCAGCAATACATTTAATGGTATCTTATCTGCACCTGTTTGATATTTGTGATATAACATTTGTATGTAACTAGGAACATGTCATGTTCACGTTACGAAAAATAAAAATCTTGAATCTATATAGACCACAAAGGCCGACTGGAGGGACCACAAAGGTTCACTGGAGGAAACACGAAGGCTATATTTACTTATTATATAAACGACAATGGCCGACTGGAGGAGCCACAAAGGCCATATGTACGTATTATATAGACGACAAAGGCCGACTGGAGGAACCACAAATGTTATATGTACTTATTATATAGACGACAAAGATTCACTGGAGGAACCACAAAGGGGATATGTACTTATTATACAGACGACAAAGGCTTACTGGAGTAACCACAAAGGCTATATGTACTTATTATATAGACCACAAAGGCCGACTGGAGGAACCACAAAGGTTACATGTACTTATTATATAGACGACAAAGGCCGACTGGAGGGATCACAAAGGCTATACTGATTATATAGACGACAAAGGCTGACTGAAGGAACCACAAAGGCTATATTTACTTATTGTATAGACCACAAAGGCCGACTGGAGGGATCACAATGGATATATGCAATTATTATATACACGGCCAAGGCTGACTGGAGGAACCACACAGGATATACGTATTTATTATATTGACGACAAAGGCTGACTAGAGGAATCACAAAGGCTATATGTACATATTATATAGACGACAAAGGCTGACTGGAGGAACCACACAGGTTATATATACTTTTTATTATAGGCGACAAAGACTGAATGGAGGAACGACAAAGGCTATATGTACGTATTATATAGGCGACAAAGGCCGACTGGAGGAACCACAAAGGCTATATGTACTTATTATATAGACCACAAAGGCCGACTTGAGGAACCACAAAGGCTATATATACTTATTATATACACCACAAAGGCCGACTGGAGGGATCACAAAGGCTATACTGATTATATAGACGACATCGGCTGACTGGAGGAACCACAAATGTTATATTTACTTATTATATAGACGACACACGCCGACTGGAGGGATCACAACGGCTATATGTAATTATTATATACACGGCCAAGGCTGACTGGAGGAACCACAAAGGCTATAGTAAGTAAGTAAGTAAGTAATTTGTTTATTATAGTGACATGTGTAAACGTAAAAGAATAAATATAACATTGATAATCATACTAATTACACCCGGCCCATTGGACCTATATGTCACATAAATGTTTCACTTGATTCAAATAATGTCTGGTGTTTGATCAACATGAGTTTCTGGTTGCATGCATTTGCTGGACAATGACCGGACCAACGCTCAGCCCCCGACCCACGGTCACAACAGCTTACGGAACATTTTACTCATCAATACTGACAGCATTGATGACTTAATGCGACCGTCTTCTGTACAAATGCGTGAGCAGGTGGATTAGCAGGCTCGGGATTTCCAGCAAATACATGCGACCGAATTATACAATTTGGCTTGTCGATGACCAGTGTACTTTTTAATCGATATGCGTGTATACGCAGTTCGATTCGAAGCTAAGCTGTCAATTGGCTAGTATTATTGAACAGAGCAAAGTTCAATCATGCCGTGTTACTAATCAGCATAATCTGAATTTACTCCGGTCACAAAGGAAATAAATAGGTGTATACGTCAGTCGCTGAGTGAGGTATTGTGGAATAATAACTGGTGAGTAAATGTGTGTCATCCGAGTTAATCACATAGCATTTGAAGACTTCCACTTGTGATAGTGTACATGTACTTATATTGTCAAATCAAGGGTGTATACCGCACTGGAATTGTGCCAGTAATGACCGTTCATATTTCTTCATGGAGAGCTGCAGTTACTGTTTTTGTTCGAAGCATGTTTTGTATGTAATCTATGTTCTTAGTTTAGGAACGTTAGTCACGCTTTGTTGCCAAATATTCGAGTAATAGTTTGTGATATGTGTCTTTGCAACAGTAAGATTTACCACCATTTTGCTGTCATAGTAGTTTGTCAAATTCAATTTGGTAAACACTTCATGCAATTCACTGCACCAATTGTTTTCACAAATTATACAATCTCTTGTGAATGCGCGTTTTGTTATTCTATTGTCATCAAATTTATTCAATCTGGATAGCCATCGACGGTAGTTACTTGTGAGCCAACCAATGTCTCCGGTGATTGCCAAAATTGGTGCGAATCGGTGGACTCCCATGTAATAACGTATGGCTCTATTTTGAACGTTGTCTATTGATTGGTAAGATTTGTAGCCCCATACACCTGCTGAGAAATCCAGAATGGGTATCACACACGATTCGTATACCTTTTCAAATGATTTAAGGCCGAACTCTTTAATATAATGTATTTTCGAAATAATTTTCCCAAGAGCTCTGCCGGAGCCTTTCGATAACGTCTCTGCGTTAAATGTAAAATTACACTAGTAATGGAATGTTACACCCAGATATTTGTATGTATCGACTGTTTCCAGGATATTTTTTCCTATTCTCAAAATGTGGTTGGTTTGGGGAGCGCGACCTTTTCGAAAATGCATGCATTTGGATTTGTTAGTGTTTATGAGCACTCTCCATCGTTTGCACCAGTCGTGGAGCTTGTTCAGCATGAGTTGGAGATCCGTTTCTGACTTCGCAAGTAGCACAATATCGTCCGCGTATAGTAAGATAGACAATGTATTGTCATCCAGTTGGCATCCAAGGTCAAGGTCATTTATCTCGTTGACAAGGTCATTTTCAAATATGGAGAACAGTGTTGGAGACAGGTTGTCACCTTGCTTGACACCGGTCTTGCAGTCAAACCATTCCGTTAGTTTGTCATTTATCCGTACACACGATGTAGAATGTCTATATATGCTTTTGATCGAGTCGTATATTTTCCCATCAATGTTGTTCAGGAGCATTTTGTACAGCATCATGTCTCGGTCTATGAAGTCAAAACATTTACGGAGATCTATATATGCAGCAAATACTGAAGGATTGTTTCGCACAACACTGCTAAGTGTATATACATGATCTTCACACGATCTGTTCTTTCTAAACCCATTTTGCTCATCCGCCAACATCCCATTTCCCTCTAAATATTGTGTC